>SCLD01089961.1:0-36102 GCA_004367895.1 Oikopleura longicauda | reverse complement strand
AAATAAAAACGGTTACTTTATCCCACAAAGGGCCCCTTTATGCCTTCGAAATCATTTAATTCATCGAAACGGTAACTTTCTTCCATAAACGGTAACTTTGACAAAGAAAAACGGTAACTTTATCCCACAAAACGGTAACTTTATCCCACAAACGGCCACTTAATGTCTTTGAAATCACGAAATTCATCGAAACGGTAACTTTCTACCAAAAACGGTAACTTTATGCCATTGAAATTATGAAATTTCTAGAAACGGTAACTTTATCTTATAAACGGTAACTTTATACTAGTGAGTAAACGGTAACTTTCTCCCCAAACGGTAACTTTTTGTCGATCAACGGTAACTTTCTCCCAAAAACGGCAACTTTCTCCCACCAACGGTAACTTTCTACCTAAAAAACGGCAACTTTCAACCAAAACGGTAACTTTCGAAAACGGTAACTTTATACTCAAAAAACGGTAACTTTATACCTAAAAAACGGTAACTTTATACCAAAACGATAACTTTCGGAAACGGTAACTTTATACCCAAAAAACGGTAACTTTATACCACAAAAACGGTAACTTTCAACCAAAACGGTAACTATATCTTCGCCCCGTCGTTTCCATGGATACTTTCGAGTTCAAAGTTTGGTCATGGTCATTTTACATGGACATAAATTATAGTATTATACTATTTGATTCCGAGAAACTATATTGATTCGATTTAGGGGTTTTCGGTACGGCGATTCCGCACAGGCCAAAATTTTGGGCGGATTTCATGGGATTTAGAAGTTAGAATTTGATGGGAAGTCAAAATTTAAATACCGTTTGAAACACCGTTATTAAGGTTTTTGATAGGGTAAACGACTTTACTGAATAAAAATAACTCGAATTAAAGGACTATCCTGGGAAAAACGATAAATTTCCTGGGAATTCGTTATTTATATGCTAAAGTGGGGTCTGTGGTGGCTCTGTCTCAGCGAGCGTGGGCGTTAGCGCTGTATTCTTACTATTTTTGTCGGATGATTTGGACATAGTCAGGACGAACCCCACTTTATTATGACCCGTATACTATGCATATATAGACCAACTATTTTTTCGACTAAATCGATCATCTTTTTTCTAAAACATATTTAATAAGTAACATATTTTTGACCGCGCTTGTGAACCAAAGTTGGAGTATCTAGCCAGCCGGAAAATGATTTACCGTAAATCGCTGAATCCACTGATAAACGGAAAAATTTCTTATTCTTATCTAGGGTATCCACGGGGAAAATTGTTTTTGAAATCAGTTATGGACCATAACTTATGGTATATAATATATGCCGTATATTATACGTATATAATTTTGACTGTTATGACAGAACTTTTTTCTGTGAATTCAAATAAAATGTTATCGCGAAAATCCGCTTTTCGATTAAATCGAGAACAAGGGGCCTGTCAAGGCCGACAATTTTACCCGAGGTATATACGCCCTTATATACCGTATAGGTTGATTTCAAGATTAAGTTTGCGAAAACCGATTCGGCACTCTTCTTAATTTTCTGCTAGAATTATCATTTTAAGTGCTAAGATTTCGTTGGCATTTCATTGCAAAATCTTAGCCTGGGGCACGTTGCGCTTTTTTAAAAAATCTCAAAAAATATCGAGAAGACGTCTCGCACGATGTAACATTGAAAAAAGATTTAGATTTGTAAGAGAAACCTTAGTTGTATAATTCTTACTGGTTCAAACGATTACGCAACCAGCGGTCAGTAAGTTACCTCAGTATTAAGACCTTAAACATTGACTCAAAGTTTGAGTCTCAAACCCAACCGAATATTGACCGATTGTATTCAACCTAATCAGTTATTCGGATTCCGACAGTCAGTATATCAAACAGATAAAGTAGATTCTATGAGACTGAAGTACAGCTCTTCAAATTGAAAAGATTCTAAAAACGATTCAATGTCCCAAACTCTTATTTGTCAGACGGAGAAAGAGATTATATCGCTTATTCTAGAGATAATCTTCATTCAAAAGTTTAGATTTTGAGAATTCAAGTTTACTTGAGAATCAGTCATATTGGTAATTTTACCAAGAAATGTCATTATTGCTCGTTTTGCGGTCAGTTTCCGGTTGAATTGAAAAATCACGTGCTAGCCATGACACAGACGTATTAATACCCGTACGTACAAACATGATATACGTTGTGGTGTCATTCTATTTCAGAGTCGTTCTATGTCGGATCCGAATCTTTCCGACATTGATTTCGAAAATAAAATGGCTTGGGTCTGGACTACCCTTAAGAATGAATTATATTATCCTAATGCAGCATTAGTAAATTAAATTCTTTGAACCTTGAGTCGCAGAGCTCGATATAAAGAGATAAAGTCTTGTAGATACATTAAATGCATAGAGATTCCAAATATAAATTTCTAACTAAGTGTTATTACTTATTTGTTAGATAAAAATTATATGATTTTTGAGGGAAGCGAACAGTTAAGTTTGAAAATGTAAGTGTTTGCCTTGCATTTTTTGTTGAGGGCATTTAATCAGTTAAGTTATTTTGACATATGAATATTTTATTTTTAAGCAATGTCGCTAGCGTCAATTGTTTCAAGCTCACTGGGCGAAGTCAGTGGGGTCATTGGCAAGAAATTGGACAACTCGGTGAAGGCAAGGATTCAAACCGGAAGTGTTAAGATATTTTTCTGGAAGTAGTTGTTTAAGAATCCATATAAGGGCAATTTTGCTTGTGATACAGTTGTTTCATCTTTACTTGTGGCTGGTCCATCAACAATACTTTCAATCCTCTTTTTATTCTCCAGTGGAATTTTCGGACCTGGACTTATCACATGTTCACAGCAGGTGACAAAACTCAATGGTTCCGGCAATGGATGCGATTATTACAAAGTAGCAGATTATGAATTTATAAATAAATATTGTTATGGAAATATGGTAGACTACGAAGTCAATCCGATCACTGGCGAAGTTTATAATGAAACTAAGCATACTTTAAACTATATGAAACTTTTCCCATATGTTTTATTTGGTTTGGCTTTGTTGGGTGGTCTACCGAAATTATTCTGGCTGGTGACTGAATCAAAGAGAGCTGCTCGAACGTCATATCTATTGGATGGTGTTGATGAAGCCATGAGTGAACTGGTTGCAGCACTTCGAGATATTGGAATGATAAATATTGATAAATATAAAAATCCTAAAGCAGATCAGAACGGACCCAGAATAGCAAAAAGTTCTGTGATTCGACGCCGAATAAGAACAACTACAGAGCAGAGTAGTAATCATTTTGAAAGAGCCAATCCAGTGGATGCACTTCCGGGAGGTAAGTGTAAAATAATAAGCTATGTAAACACCGTATGATTCAGTTTGATAGGACACTTGAAATGACTAAATTTAATATTTTCATACACACCCTTGGGTGATATAATTTATACACACACTCGTTAGTGATTAACGACGAAATATGAAGGATCATATTTGAATGATCTAAGAACCACTCTTGAGAGGGTCTCTGACAGTTTCTACCAGTGTATAAATTACAATCAGGATATGAATCAAATCTTTATTGATGCCTTGACACCTTAGTTACGGTATAAAACGAATACAATGTTCTTTTTGTGTTTCCACCGAAAACAGTTTGTAAGATCAATTAAACTCAGTAGTCTAACGGTTTTCATATATCGTCGATGTTGCACCCAAAACCTATACAAAACCTAAGCTTAAGTTAGTTAAATTACTTTTACACAAGTAAAATGGTTTTCAGAAGTTTCAAAACGAGCATCAATTATGAGTAATGTATCCAAACTTGGTGTTCGACCCAAAGTTGAAGAGCCAACATTAAGACCAACATTGGTTGCAGATGAAAACTCAAATTACCCAGTTTATAATAATGCAAATATTGCGATGCAAGCGAATCGCCTATCAGAAATGACAGAAGAAAATGATGCATCTTATGTCGAGGAAACTTTCGAAATACTTTACCAGAGCAAAAACGAGGAAAATTATTATATCAAAAATTCCTATTCAATTTTTTTTTTGAAATAAAAAAGACAGCATTTGATTTTGAAAAGGGACCCGTTGGTAAAACTGAAAAATTTTGTGAAAAGACCGAACAAATTCAAGATTTACTAGCTGATCAATGGAGCAAGGTTTGTTTTTTATCAGTGCGCATTGGATTAATTTTGCGTAGATGGCGCGCCATGGCGTAATAGGTCGAGAGTCGAGATTTGGAGTATTTCAATCAATTACAGACCGAGATTGAAGCCCGCTTGAATGTTAATTTTAGGCTCATACGAAAGAAAAGTTTATCGAATTCGAAGGAATAATCCATACAAGATCAAAGCAAAAAGAGTTATTGGTAACAATTATAATGGGGAGACTGTTTACAATGGGATGTGTTTTACTCGGAGCGTTTATCATTGGTTGGTACTATCTTTGTCAGGGATCCAAAGAATTAGTTTACTTTTGATTATCACAAAACCTCCGATTTAGCCCATCTAAGCTCTCTTGGATCCTCAGATAGGAATCCAGAAGAAAAAACGAAGTTCAATTGCTTGTTACCAGAAGCTTATTGGTATGATGTGAATCGTAATGGCACAAGTTTTGAATTTCATACAACGATTTGCTACATTATTTCTGTGGGCGTTTATAACCTAATTTGTCAAATATTGGAAAGGTCCATAATAAGTCCAGTAACATTTACGTTTACTTCCGGTCTACACTTCCGTTGAAAGTAATATATCTGAGTATTGAAAACGCCACCTCGACCCACGTTCAAGAGGGGGATAAGGCGGCGTTTTATTTACTCACATGTGATATTGTTACGACTTACTAACTTACGAGACCGCTAACAGTTTGCCTTTTATTGCATATTGTTTTTGTTGCAGATATTTCTGTGGTTCCGAAATGCAACGAAATGTCTTTATGAATTTGAACTGATACAATATATGCCTATCGAGAGTAATGCATCTTTTGGAAGGACAAAGGAATGGTTTAAGCTTTAAATCAGTCATGGAGAATTTAAATTCCTAGATTTTCGAAAAAGGAAGAAAAATCAAAATGAACAACCTTACAAGTTTTTATCAGATTTGCATATCTTAATGGGTCTTATAAAAGAAAATGATAGTTCAAGACCGGTAAGTTGAAAAAATGGGTTTCTATCAAATATTGTTTTAATAAAAAATGTTTTTGATTTAAATATTTAAGACGATTCAAGCTGGTGAAAAAATTCTAAGTGGCCTCAAACACGATGAATATTTCAAAATTCTGCCTGTGCTGATGGAGGTAAACTATCATTTATTTTATCATTTCATATGAGATATAAGCGTTTGACTTATTTTTATTTATTTGTATTTTCAGTCGATAGTTTGGAACGCAACTGATGAGAAGGTTGGAGAAGTTGTTAAGTCAATAATAAGAAGAAATCATTCCACTAAGACATAATCAATAATTTTGCCGAGTTGATAAAACAGATAATTTAGCATTTTAACCGTTCTTAGCCGAGATTAACCATACGGTTGATCAATAAACCGATGGTTAACTGAGGTCCATCAAACTGTCCCACTGCCATCAATTGTAATCCATATTGAATTTGAGTAAAAAGAACATGCAAAAAATAATTGCGATTCCAGTTAATGCATATAGCAAGACAATTCCTCCATTTATTCCCCATTGATACTCAATTTTCGGCACACAGCGATCTCTTTTATAGTTTCATCATTATTTTCGACTTGAAAAAATGACTTTAAATGACCCAATCGGCTTGAAAACAGGCCCTTTATGCCGTTGAAACCGTTCCTTTCGCCAGCTTCGAGTTTTCGAAATATTTGAAAAGAAATTAAAATGGTAATTGTTCCAAGAGCGAAACCAGCTGGTGATTTGAATAAGATTGCTACACCACAGATCTTTGAAAATTCAATGTAACACATTCTTGTAACATTATCGTAGTCTAAATATACTTATTGGGGAACCGAATCCGTCATCCACTGGCAGGTAATTTCGGATATGCTTATTGGACTCACGGGGAAATCTTACCAGGAGTGAAATTTATCAAATAACCAGGAAACGAAAGAATTTGCGTTCTTGTTATAACATCCATCATTTTCACTTTTTTCTCACATTCAATATCTTTTCCAAGTTTATCCATGATATTGATGGTAAAAGCAATGACCAATATCAGGGTCAAATATGCAATTGGGATAATAAATATACTCGCCAGACTTGTCACCGGCTGTTCTAGTTTAAGTACCACTGAAATTTATATAAATTAGACCAGACGAACTGGTAGTGACTTATTAAGACTTGATAGTGACCAACCTAATATCCAATTCATTCCCATGAGAAACTGGACTAAGATACAAAGTCCAAAGCTAGCTAATGTCATTGTTCGTGGCTTAAACGGATTCAATATCTGTTAAACAATATAGGTCCTATATTATAGGTTCATATAAAATATTGCACTGAAACCCATTCCCGTTGAAGCGTGATATAATCTAAAGTAAAATGATAATGATGTCACACTTAGCCAAATAACAAACACAATTTTCCAAGCAATACAAAATAAAAATGGATTCAAAAAGCTTTCGTGGGTTTTCAATTGATTTTTCAAGAACCTTTATGAAGGAGTCTCTTATTTGCCCAATCAGAGACTCGGCCTGAAAAACTAAGAGAAATCAATTTGAAATCACACCTAAGTTGCCAGTTTTTCAAATTGGGATCATCCATCTGAATCGTCGCCAGGTAAAGACTAAAAAGACAAAATATTTGAATACTTTGATCAAGTTCAATACTATGTTTAGAGTGAATTCTCAGAAGATGACTGTTCCATTTTTTCATAACTTAATTAATCTCTTTTGAACCGAGAAAAAAATATTTCAACTTGATTTTTGACCGTACCATACTTGAAAGCCATTGACTCAATTCAAGTTTAAGTCGAAACTGATCGATCAGATTTTTTGTAATCAAAATTTTTTTCGAATTTTGAAAAGAATTTTTGTCTTTCTCAGCAAGGGATTCCATTTGTATACCATTATAATAATCAAGGAGCTTGAGATTTTTAAATGTCAGATGTTGAAATATGTTGCGTAAAGTTGTCGTTAGTGAAGACTTAGATTGGTTTTCATTATTTGATGTCTCATTAAAGGTTTGTGCTATTTCAAAGCGATGCCAAATCGAACATACAAAAGGTACCGCACAAGATCGTATAAAATAACGGGTATTAAAGTGGGAAGTGTCTTCCCGATAGTCAACTGGCCCGAATTCCGAATAAGTAAATAAATGACGACCATCAGGAAGGCTTACCCACTTTTTACTAATAATTTTTTGAGATTATAAAATTTGAATGAATACCTAGCTCGTTAATCGAGGCCGCATTGGCGAGGAATGCTATCCATTGACAAATGTACAATATTGCAAAAACAAGAAGCCAAGCATTTGAGATATTTCGTGCCACAGATTGAACCGAAATAAATAAACAATAACCAATAATGACAATTTCAATTACAATATGACAAATAATCTCTCTTTTTGAAAATTTTCAACGGTCGTTTTGTATAAATAAAATATAATTGGAGAAAATGACATTTTTAATATTCACATCAATTATTTCTTCGACAGTAAAATATCTTTTGAATTTTTTCCTAATATGTCGTTTCTCTTTGCCGCCTTCAAATTGGCCTGTTTCGTCAAGATTTTGCAGATAGTCTTCAAAGTTTGTATCGCTCCAATTATATGAGTTTTTTAATTTTTCGGAAATTTCTTTAATTTCTGCGATTGGATCTAACGGAATATCATTCTGAAAGTCCGCACTCAAGGTGATTACAACAAAAAGACACCATAAATCTTACCTCAAAGCGATCGTATGCATTTGGCAAGTGAAAAACTCTGTTTACTCTCATTTAGTATATTAAAATGACAGCTAGTAGCCCTATCAATTTCACCAATGAAGGAATAAGATTAACACAATTAAGACTAAAATTCTCATTATACTAGAAGCCACAAATTGTTTCCAAAAATACTTGGCTCATATCATATTTTTTTGTTATGCCTGGGACCCTTACCGCTCTGAATTCGATTATTACAGGTTATGAGTGGAGGTTCCATGAGGAGGTTCCGAGTAAGAAAAATCGCGAAATAAAACAAAAATTAAAAAAAATGGGACTGATCTTAGCGTTTAAACTTCAAATTGTATTCATTATGTTACATAATTTATGTAGAATTTCCACTTATTTAAATGGTCTTTTCAAACTCTTTTCATAGAAAAGTATGAGTGAGGGTATGACTGTTACATTTTACAAGTAGATATTCAACTTACATGAAAACTAAATAATCGAAATAAATGAACCATAAGCTGCAAACATTTGTTCGAGTTTGCTTTTGTCATTTTAAAATTTTTACAAGAATCGTATGATCACCGCATCAACGATTACGAAAAATTAGGAATGGATCATTTAAAGCTTCAAAAAGGGAACAAAAATGGCAGAAATACCAAAAAAAGAAGATTAAATAGGGCAAGCAGCTTTGATATCTGCGATTCTCGACTGTCAAAATCTGCGAATTTATAGCAAGAAAAATATTGTTTCTTAACAGTTGCGTTCATCTGTCAAGCGCATGACATAAGACTCTAAATTGGCGATTTCAAGTTGAAATTTTCAACTACTAGATGGTGTCATAGACTAAAAATACCCCCCAAAGGTCCCCCTGAAATTCAAAATGCCAACTTATGGTCATATGATTTTCCGCTCATGGTGACCGGAAGTCGTTCAAATCCACTAAAATTTAGTGACTAAATACCCCTCAAGACTCCTTTGATATTTGTTCAAGGTTCTCCAAAAACACTCCTGAGTCACTTCTCATCACCGGAAATTAACCGGAAATGTATGTAGTTTAAACCAAGCATAACGCCGCAGCGGGCACTCAAATATGTTCGATGTGTTGGAACACTGATATTATGAATGGATAAGTATGAAGAATTCTGACACAGTAGAAACTTGGTGTTTGATAGTCAAGTAAACTCCAAACCATGACATGGAATCATTGGTCCTGTAAATCGGACTTAAATGGTTTATTATATTCTTGTCACGTTTGTGACAAATATGAACGTAACTGTTAAGGGGCGCCTTATTCATAAAATAAAATGAGAATGAATAAAGCCACCGCCGAATTTGTTCAACTGAGTAAGGAAGACCTCACCGCAGACTATCAAGAATTGGCTCGAGCAATGGCTCTTAACTTTTGTTGTCATACTGGATTCAAGCCTATATGGCAATTTTGACCGACAATGAGCTGTTAATGTCGTATACGACAGGGAAACACAAATTTTGGGCTTATAACGTCAATCACGAAAAGTATAACTATTCTATACCTATGACGTCAAAAGTAAGTGCTTTTAAAACACCTTCCAATTTTTTGAAATTCGTAAATTTTTACGATGACGTCAGGCACCGAAAATTGTGGTCATGAGTGATTTCGAACGATTAAGTATTTGATCAAATTTCATAAGTTTTGAGGTAAATTTGGAATGCGGTGGGTATCTATAAGTATGACACTCTCACTATAGTTTCCTACAGAGGATAAAAAATTTCATTATACATATGATAAATCAGATATCTATCTCAATCTGCTTCTGGGAGGGAAGCAATGCTGATGAATCCTCGACGAGGGTCCCTCGTTCCGTTGGTGGAATCGAAGAAAGTTATTGTTGCCTCCGATATTGTAGCTGCTCCACATTCAAATAAAAACTCGATAATATTGGAAATATTATTATTACTTTATTTGAAATATGAAATTCAAATGATTTAAAATAAAGATGACTTTCCGGCCCCATAGATGATTTGAGTGGATAGATAAATTGCAGGTATGGGTCATACAGAGGGTGAGGTATACCATATACACCCTGAGTATGAGTGTTTTTCATGACGCTTCGTAGTCGCTTTGAGTGATTTCAAATAAGAGTATTGAAAAAGTAACATGTCGGGTCAAAATGTTTATTTTTAACCGTTCAATTGTTTGAAAACTCTCCTTAGTGCATTTGCAGCCAAGCCCCAAACGTCGTTCAAATCGTAAAAACGAAATTCACCTGGCTCTTCTTTTTCGGCTCCAATTGCTGGAACATTTTCTTTGAAGGCTTCGATCTAAAGAACAGTTTCGAATGTCGTCTTTACTTCAATATGATACTCAACTCACCTGCATTGTGAAGATAAAAGACAATACGACGTAGACCCTCATTCTGATATTGTATGGGAAAGTTATCCCCTTGATTTCGATCCAGTGATGTCGCGATTTGTGGTGAAGGGATAGAAAACGACATATTGAATGAATAATTTATGTGAATTCATATAAACTGAGATAATGTGTGATGATGATTTATATTCTAGCCTATTAAATGGTATGTGATAGATCATTTGAATACATATTGTAGACTATAGTCTATAGTTAATGATCATATCGGTATCATTGATACGGTATTATCGATAATAGACCGACATGGGAATGAATTTGGGAATGAATTCGAAAATAACATATCAAATCGAATTATTCACTAGCATTGACCTTATTTCAATATGGTTCACGGTCGAGTGCTTTGCATCTAACTACCAACGAAAGAGTCAGTCAATGTAAAGTCTATACTGTATAGACTATACACTATTCTTGGTCCTCAACCCAATACAAACCTTGAGTGCATGTATATGTAGTGACATCGTTTGCGCAAGTTTCTCCAACATTGCATGGCGAATCCGCACACCAATCCCGAACTGATGGTTTCTTTTCGGCGCTGAAACCGTCGAAAGAGAAGTTTTTAAAATATGCATATTGATCAGTACTTGGATACCAAGATGCATCACTTCCTCCATAAAATGTATTAAACAGTCCACCCATGATGTGAATGTCATTAACTTAAATTAAATATTAAAATATCCAGTGAAATAAATGTTAACTGTGGGTTCAATTCCATAAAACATTAATTTAATACATCTACATTACCTTGACGGTAGTTAATATCATCGAGGTCAATAACAAGAACATCGTCGACAAACAGCATAAAAACCCCATTTAGTTGACCTTCAAAAGTTTTTGGAGTGTGGTATAGGGGCTTTTCATACTAGCACATGTTTAGGGATGGTCATGTACAACCCGATTTTGATGAATTTTAAGGTTTTTTGAATTTTCATATCTAATCCCCCTAATTCAACCTCAGAGATTTCGAAAATCGAAAAGAAAAAATTTTTGGTGCACCCTAGTGTTCACAAATCGTTAATTCATAATTTACGGCTATTTGATCATGTGAACAGATTAGTGAGTTACAGGCAAGTGAAAAGCTTGTCAAAGTGTGACATGTTCATTCAATTAGCCGATTATGGAAGCCCAACAAATATAGCCTATAAGTCATTTGAAAATATATTTGTGCACTAAAATTCAGAGTTGTGTGATTCTGAAAACTTTCCTGCATCATTGAGTTTGACTCTTTGTTCCATTTTGTGCCATTGACCTGGTTGAAAAACAAAACTACCTCTTTCAACACTATTTCCATAGTCTAAATTACAATGATAGTTTGGTCTATCACAAAAATCACTGGCTTGTGCATGAGGTGCATAAAGATAAAGTTCTCCTTCACCATCACGTCGCCACATAAGTCTTGTACTGAAGCAACCAAGTTCGGCAGCGTCTGCTCCACCAGAACAACTGACGGCACCACCAAAAAGACCTGGTAATTTTCCTCCTTTGACAAACTCGTAATTTTCCATGAGTTTCATATCCCATTTGAAGGTTAGCTCGTCAGGTTGAGTCAATCCCAAATCTGCTTCTAGTTGCCAATAGAAACATGAGTTCGTCTTCTGGTTCGCAATGTGACGCACTTCAATGTCACCAACACCGTTGACACATTGATGATCCTGGCCCACGAGCCAGTTGCTTGAACTACAAGGACTGCGAGTGAGTTGGAAAGCATCTTTTACCGCTTGCGTTGTATCGGCAATGGTATTTTGAGGACAGGCGACACCTATCAGATAAAATCAATTTTGGTCAAAAAACGAAATTTAGTTATGGACCATAAGTTATGGTGACTCTGATCTTACCCAATACTTCCGCTATCCGGGGTACCGCAACATAATTCTCCATCTCAAAGATTCTCAAATGTGATGAAAGAAAAATGAATTATGAATTTGAATTGAACAATTATAGTTTGAATGTCATCGTATATTATTATATGCCAATTATCCGCCTCAATAGGTTTATTTTCACAAGAAATAGACGTCATTTTCCGAATCTAATGTTCGCAAAGAATTGATGAAACAAAGTGAACATCATTTATCGGTTCACGTGCTCCAACCTCTATCATAAAACTGGCTACTAAATTCCATACCGTGGTCCGTATACCATACGTTTTTCACCTGGGGCGGGATCATGAGATGATGAATCATTAATGACTTATGTTTTGTATTTACTTTGAAAGTTTGAAAAGGATTTGGTCAATTTTTGAAACGAGAAATAACTATGGATGTAAGATGGAAAATTTCGAGTCTATTAATCGCTGCATTCACAGTCCTCGGCCTTGGAACGGCCCTACTCGGACCGTCACTTCCTGATTTAGTTTATATGACAAACTCGAAAGTTTCACAATACACAGCAGTTTTCTTTGGAAGAGCAATTGGCGTTCTTTTTGGGTGATGTTCATAATTATAATTCATCTAAGGTTATCGGAAGTCAAAAACCTGTATTTTATAAAATTTCCTCACAGAAACAATGCGTTCTAGTTGATGAACTTTTAAAAGTGTACTCCTGAGCGGCAAAGTGGTTGACTCTTACGACCACATGGTAACCATGGGTGTTGTCGTTATAATATGTGGTCTTGGTTTATGGTTTATACCAGTCTGTTCCTCAATATTTCAAATTGGCGGTTTGATTCTCGGTTTGGGCTTGGCTGTTGGGGTTGTAGATACAGCTGGAAATGTCGCTGCCTTAATGCTATGGAAAGGACCGTATACAATTTCGGCGCCATTTAAACTCGATGCCATTCGTTAAAAAACGCGGTGCCATTTTTTTTTAAACTCGGTGCCAAAATTTTGACACAGAAATTGTATACTCCCAATGGAAAGATAATAAAAAGACTCAAAACTCAGTTTTGCAAGCATTGCATGCTGGGTTCGCGCTAGGTGGGATGGTTTGTTCGCCGTTAGCGCGTCCGTTTCTTGGTGAATATAACATTGGTGATCAAGATGTGAGTCAGATTTTAAAAGATAAAGAATCAACTGAAGATCAAAAATGGGAAGTCGTTACCGAAAATAATTTAAGTTGGGTTTCTTACCAACTTCAACGCGTTGCAACGTTCATTAAGGGTGTTACGTTCGATTCCGCTCGATTCTTAAGCCGCTCGATTCTTAAGCCTCGATTCTTAAGCCTTAGGCATTTAAATTTTCGCTCTTTATCAGCTCACTACTGCCACTAGAGGGCGCGGTGTCATCTGAATTGAATCATCGTAAAGTGGTCAAAGATAGGTCAAAATCTGGCCTGACACCCTTGAACTTTCTCAATGAATTTGTTGATTAAACCTTTTGAAAGCACACTCTTTAGAATAGTCGCATCTATTGTCATTCTGGCTGGACTAAGCATGCTTATTGAATTTAAGACTTCAGGGAGAAAACTGAAGACCAAAGATAACAGCGAAGACGACAAAAAAGCTCAAAAATCAAGTTTATCCGGCAAAGAAAAAGAACTTGCAGTTTGTTTATTTTTATTTTTCGTTTTATGTGTTGGATCAGGCAGAATTTTAAATAATTTCAAAAGTTTTAATTTGAATATTTAGAATTGTAAAAACATTCATATTAATTTCCGAAAAATCATAAAAGAAATAACTGCAGCCCAGTATACATATACGTTTTCCGTCCAATATTTGGCCGTTAAAATGGTGAACCAGACTGATGCATTTTCATTATATTGGATGGAGAAAGAAAATCCAACCCGGGATTTCGCAAGTTTTGAAACGTTTCTTTTCTGGTTTGGTTTTTGTGCGATTCGAGTTTTGAGCACACTGGGAAGTCGTTTTATCCAGCCGAGATCGATGCTGTGGACAAATCTAATTGGTCTATCCCTCAGTAGCATTGGATTATTTTTTTCGACAAGCACATTATTTTCAACATTTTGTATTTTTTTATTCGGATGTTCAATCGCAACTTGCTTTCCAACTGCCATTGCTTTTGCGCAAACTAAAACTGATGTTACAGGACGAGTTCGACGACGAATCATAATCAATTCACCTCAGTGCTCCCTACCCTGGTAGGCATCTATTTCTTAGTAGATGAGATCCTCATCTTCTATATTGGTTACATTCAATAGGCGTGGACGGATCCTCATCTTCTCTATTGTTTACATTCAAAATAGGCGTGGGCGGTGTAAGATTATACTAAGAAATAGATGTCCACCACTGGTATCATGAACTCCTATCGAAGGTGCTCTTGCATCCAAGTTTGTTTTTGGTGCCGCTATTGGTTGGATGACTTTGCCATTTCTTACCGGCGCACTCTTTTCAAAAAGCCCACTAGCGATGCCGTTGGTTTTATTTTGCGCATCAATGATAAATATACTTATCATGACGATCCTAGATTACCGAATGAAGAAACTCCATAATAATCCTACCACTGAAGAAGACACTCAACTGTACGAAACTGAAAAAAGCACGGATAGCCCAGCAAAAGCCTAGGATAGGGCTTGGCAGTCAATAAAAAGATAGTTTATAGGCGAATATATTAAATCAATATTAAGCAGTTTTAATCAGTTTGTGAAGTAATTCTTTTTCTTTTGCGTTTCTTTTTTCTTTCTGTTTGACTGTTTACTGGGTTTATCGCCGTTTCCATTTTCTTTAACGATGATTGAGGAGTGGATTTTTTAGCTTTCCAACTAAATATTCTGCTATTTGAAAATGGAACTCGACCCATTGACACATTTGGGACAAGTCGCTTCACGGTAGCGCCAAGTTTACCATTTTTCGTCAAAATTATAAACTAAAAGTTTTGATTAGGAAACAATAAATTATGATCTTTATGTTGTATAACTAAATAAAATATCATAATTCACTGAACTCTATATTGTTTATCCGGAGAGTCGTTCTTCTCTTTGTGAGTAGAATATGAATCATATTATATGATACTTTATTCCGTTATGCTTTTTTAATGTTAATATTTTTTACTCACCGTTAGGAGGATTCCAATTAAAATGATACTGCCAATATCGTAACATATAGTAATGGATGTAAGTGCTGCAAATGGCTCAGGTAAGTAGGCGGATAGTCCGGTATATTGAGGACCCCAAATTAAATCGGTTATAAAACTCATCTTGCAGTATTTTAATTTTTTTTAACTGATGTTCAAAACGAAAAATTCTTATTTTCGTAAATTGTTCTAGAAAGTTTAATGATCTCAGCAGAAGAATTGTCCTAGGATTAATCAATTTGGAAACAAATCTAAGAGGGCGTTTTTCAAAATGTGAGAATTTGTGACTCTGATTGATCCTATTTTCTTCAAATTGCCATCTGAACACCGGTCTCAAAATTTCCAAACACGGTCCTTTCAGTTGGTACCTCACGGTGAACCTCACCCGAAGAAACTCGGAAAAATATTTAAATCGGTTTTTTAGGTCATCAAATCAAGCTAAATAATTTATAAACGAAGAAGTCTACCATTTTGCCCTGTTCAAGTTTATTTGTAGTGAACTTTTAACAATAAATGAAGGCCATGAATGGTTGGTGTAACATTTGGTGAATGGTTTTCGTGTATGTAGGTGAAGTTATTGATTTCGATTTGCCATGAGGATCGATGTAACCAACTCTTGCAATGATTTTGGCCAGGGTTTGTTCACCAGTCGAATAATATCTAATAAAGCAGCTTTTTTCTTATTGCTATCTTCAAGGGAACAAATAAGAACAATCTTTGATTCGTCACTATACTTGGGCTTTTGTAATTCTGTCCACACAAGTTCGTCCGTCGAGATTCCGTTGGCATTTAAAAAGGGCATAACGAACTGATTTAACGTTTGCTCAAGGTCACATTGAGCTTTTGTTTCGAGAATGTGTTCAACCAGTTTCATCTCCCATCTCGAATGAAGAAGAAATTCATTGAATTGCTTAATTGCAGTTTAAAATGGTGCAACCCGATTTCAGAACAAACTATTCAAACAGAGTCCAACTGAGTCAGACAAATTTCTTAGACCGCAATGCCTTGAATGTAATTCGAATGTTATATTTTTCCTTGAGATCGGCAATACAGGAAAGATGGCTACGAAGAACAACCAGCTGGCTTATTCCTTTTCGCCATAAATCACCCGGTTTAACAGCATTTTCATCAAATGTGCTCAAATCCCGATGAATCATTGATATTAAATCGAGACATTGGGTTGGCCAGGCCTTTGCTTAATGTTTCATTGCGTTTTTGGTCCAAGTATTGCCCATTCTGTATGGGATTTACTTACGATCGCTGGTCTCGAAAGCAGTCACGCGTTCAACAATCCATTTTGGTAGAAATGTTCTGATGCTCGCTTGAAAATTTAGCATCAGAACTGGTAGTAATCCGTCCAGAAACATGCTAAGATTTTGATACTTTACAAGGGTTAGATTTCTAGAATAAAAACTCACCTCATCTAAATCTTGAACGTGCTTGATTAGTTCATTTTTTGCTGTAGTGTAATGTCCTTGTTTGATTGCATCCAGAGTCAAATCGAACCATTTTTCAGTGTTATTTTTCAGCTCATTGCAATAAAGATCGTGCAAGTCATCTTCCAATACGATTGTATCAATATGCTCAAGCAATATTTGCTCGGCATCAGTCGTTCCTTGAGTCCTTTGACCAAAATCAAAAAGAAAGTTTTCATCTTTCAAGCTTCAAAAACATTGTTGGATAACATGGTTAGAAAATAGCGATAGAAAATTGTTTAAGGTTTTTGGAAGCGTTTCCTTGTATTTCATTCAAAAGTTCATGTATTCGACTGTGTTTTTTATCCTGTCGAACTAAATATTCAAGTTCTTTTTGTTTTATTGATTCGCCTTCTAGTCCGTGGTGATCTGCAAACTGTTTGGCTTTCATTAAATTGCCATCCAATATAAGTCTTTGAAGCTTTTGCTCTGGTGACCACTTTGAAATCCAAAAATGCCCATCCAAATTCTTCATATAAAGTGCCCTGCTTCCCATCTTCGTCTCAACAATACTGCTAGAGCTTGACCTGGTTTCCAACAACGACTCACTCATGCGACCGACCGACTCATGATACGACCATATCGGTCGGACAAATTAGAAAGCGTCAATCGAAATGTAAAGTTTGGAAACCCCATCCTAAGAGAAAAAACATCGGACACAATGAAGCCACATTGATTCAATTCTAAAACTTTCACTTCATCTCGTTTTATTGTAATGAGGATATGCTTTGCATCTTTGTCATCGAACAAATCGATTTCGTTAAACTTTTCACTTCGTATGTTATTAATACCGTCGTGGACACAAATCTTGTGCAAGGGAGAAAATGCATGGGTGGTGCAGAATTTTGACAAAACATTTTTGTCCCAGACAGGAATCGTAAAACATTCCTTGATATTTGAGCAATTTGAATGCCAGTATGCTGACACGCAGAAATAATTTGATTCTCGCTGTGGATTAGCATAAAGCGCGGAGTAGCAACAATTTTCTTAATATTTTGAACCAAATTAACCATTTGGTGGAAGATTTCAATTCTTTTACAGGGTTTGACAAATCCGGCTTTAAGCCTCAAATCTTGAAGTCGGTGGAATGTGAACTACCCGACCTATCATCAAGTAAGCAGAATCTGTAAATTGAATCACTATTCCATGCATAGAAAAAATCCTGATTAATAAAACTCATTCCATCACATCTAAAATCGAGTTGTTTTTCCATATACTAAAAAATGTTTTTTTTATTCTGCCTTCTATCTCAACAAAAGATTTCATTCAGATTCGATCAACATAGAAACCTTTAGTTCGTCATCTTCATAGCAGTAGCAGTGGATTGAACTTTCATCGAATATAACAATTCTAGCAAACTCGGCTGGGGGTTGCAGACACCATATTTTGATATTTTTTATTTGAATTTTTGGGTCGATTTTAACAGAGTAGTACTTAAAATAGCATTTAGTAAAATGACATTGACGATTTAATTATTTAAACCAACCTCGGTAAAGCCCGTGTAGCTGGGTTGCTGAAACGATATCTTATCATGATGTATAAGGGCTTGACAAGGGGTTGTTTATGTCAATATTTGGCTGTGGTCAAAAATTGAGAGGATTCAAATCTTACTCCATTTTTCCGTCATGGTTTTGCCACGGAAACGCTAGGGTTGGCTAAGGTTGGGGAAAGGTTTTGGTATGAGAGTTTCTAAAACTCTTTATTTCCGAAAGCCGTAAACAACTCTCCCTATAAGATCTGAATTTTCGACAGGTATAAGTCTTCCTTCATTTTCTAATTCAAAACTAGTCTGTTCTTGACCAAACCATTTCAATTTCTTCCCGTACTTTTGAATAACTCCTAAAATATAAAGTTTATAAAGTGGGATGCGTCTTCCTGATGGTCGTGGTCCCTATTCTACCCCAAGCAGAATTCGGGCTAAATGACCATCGGGAAGAGGCCCCTTGTTTAGTTCAGGAAATAGCATTTGTCTGAAACCCGTTTGAATTTTCCGCTCGTACCTGATGAATTAACTATTATTTCTCCTACTTCATCAAACTTGTCAAACTTTATCCTATCCCAGAGTGAAAATAATTTTTCCGTTTCCACTGGCATTTTTCTCTATGAAAATGTTTTTCTTAAATTCTGAATCAAAACTGAAGACACTGAGTTGAAATTGGCGCAATCAAGAACACTCGATTTTCATTGGTTAAGAGCTGCACCGATATACTCATAGTGAGTCATCCACGTTTTTTCAACATCAATCAGCTAAAAAACAAATTGGGAAATTTTCACGAATAAAATCTTCTTCGATATAATTTAGTCGTTCATTCCTGAAAGAAAACAGAAAATGGGCAGATTTTCAGATTTCGTTAGATTTCTTTTAGAGGTAAAATGGCTTGGGCAGATTCAGGGAACAACAATTCAAACGAAACTGAAATAGAATGTGAATTTCGCAAGTCTTCACGAGTAGAACAATTCAAGTTTGCCATAAGGAACAGTTCAGAGATAGCTATCTACCAAATTTTCGAGGTCATAAAAGTTTAGTTTGTGAATACGACTTATACCGTAATTCCTTGAATATAGTTTTAATTATGAAAAACCCCGTATAAGTCATCGGTTATACAAATCACCAAACGGAGAAGTATCACCATATAGCCTATATGATATAGACAGATAAAGTGACTGATCTTGATAAAGTAACAATTCAACCTTTGATCAATTTCTTCGAAAACTTCAAAATCATTTGCAACTAACTGGAGACGTGGTAAGAAACTACAAAATATGGTACGTTTGGGAGGGAGAAAAATATGAAATAAGCGAAAAAGATGAATACAATTATCTCATTCAAGGAAAAGTTTTGAGCCAGTTAAGCCGAATCGAACGACTGACCGCTGAACCTACCCCTATATTTCTGAGTACTTTATTAAACTCATCAAAGGATGTGATGGAAAGATCCAACTTGTCTTGAAAGAACGATCAATGAAAGTTTTGAAGATTAAATTCCGAGGAGCATTACAACGTATACTATGAGTCATAGTCTATGGCTAATTTGTGCGCGTGTTTACTCTATTTACACTGTACAGTGTGTATCTGTTTATTTTTGTGTAAATCTTTCATCGGCCTAAATTCAGATTAAACTGGGTCCTCATCATCCAGCGGAATTTGTGATGTTGGCCGTGTAGGTTGAACTGACCAATCATGATTCACTATTGGATGTGAAAGTTTATTTTTGAGACTGTACCGAATTTTTATCTGATAGTGAAAAGAGAAACCCCTTTAGTTACCAATGATGATTTTAGAGAAAGATTATCGGAATGGCTTTCGAAGATTGTGTTTGCATTGTATTTTTTGCAGTTTTGACAACACTCTTGTCTGAAGGAATATCGTGGGCATTAGTTTATAGAAAAGAATCCTATAAAAGACTTACCCTAGGAATGGAGAAAGCTACAAAGGTGAATATTTCAAAAAATACTTGGGTGGTTAAGAAAGTTTTACTATAGCACTTTTAAAGGGCGTGCATGAGTTTACGTAAATGTATACGTGGCCCAAAGGTTTAAATAAATCGAAATATACATGGATGGACCGAATTGTTGTGTCAGATAAAATACTCATCTTTTCTATTGTTTACATTAAAAATAGGCGTGGGTGGTGTAAGATCCTACCCTGGTAGACATCTATTTCTTAGTAGATGAAATCCTCATCTTCTCTAAGATTCTACTAAGAAATAGATGTCCACCACTGGTACTCAAACAAAATGGTCCACCCGTGTATATATCTTATATGTGTATCGTGAAAAATCTTACTCAAAAAATCTTCTTCTAACTTAATTTCGAAGTTTACTTTGAATTTTGTATTCATATCGTTTTAGCAACTGGAACGTGAGTTTTGAATTTCTGATTTAGAAATTAAACGAAGTTGAAAAGGGTTCAAAGAAATACAAGAAAGAAGAAGAACGTATAAAGGAAATGTCACAAAAGTTACAAACTGTAAGTTCCAAAACTTGTATTTGATAAGTTATCATTGATAATAATGGAATTTAAGGAAAAAATTCCGTCAATGTTTGCCACAGGTTTATGTTTTGCCTCAATTGTTTCCACTGTTTCATCCCTTTTTGAAGGCCAGTCGATTGCTATACTACCCTTTGAACCAGTTTTCTTCTTCAAATCACTAGCTCAAAGAGGCCTCACTTTGGCAAAACCAAATGACTGTAGTTTTTTCTTCCTGGTAAGTTTTGAAAACTCATTCTTAAATGGATCATAAACGCTTATTAATTTCAGTACATTTTATCAACAATGGCACTTCGACAACCACTTCAAAAACTTCTTGGATTTGCCCCAAGCCGATCTGCTTCAAAAGTTTCCAATATTGGATTTCAACCACCTCAAGACACTACCCAGTCCTTTGGCCGTGGAAACTACTAATCACTGATTACACTCAATTATAATTACAACAGCCACAGACACCATGAAAATCTATTTTAGACTGATGTCAATATGAGTTTTATAAGTGGAGTTGAAGATCCTTGTATATCTGCCTGGAGTCCTAAATCAGTACTACCAAATTATCTTCTCACCGGAAGTTATGAAGGCGTTTATTCCACTGGCAATGAGCGAAATGTTTTTGATTTATATTCACTTCAAAATGACGAGTTGAAAAAGGTAACGTTTCCATTCAAATATAATCAACTACCAAATCATTATCTTATTTATCTGATTTTACAGTTATAAGATCCGTATGATAACTTTTCAGGTACAAACAGCACCGATTATATCGACTGCATATTCTCTAGTATGGTCACCCACCACCGGGTCACCAATGGGTTCTATAGTAGCGGGTCATAGTGAAGGTCGAATGGGGATTTATTCACCCGAAAATTTATTAAATGGAATCGAACCGATGCGACATGTTTGTGCACGACATACTGGTGCAGTGAGCACTATTGATGCCAATCCGTTTCAACCAAATCTTATTGCATCCGGGGCACAGTCATCGGAGATATTCATCTGGGATTTGAATTCACCCGATAAACCAATGACTCCTGGATCAAAGATACAGCCACTTTCTCCTATAAATAGAGTGGCATGGAATGCAAAGGTGCAACATATTCTTGGTACTCTTATTGGTCTCCCTAGTGGTAGTCAAGCTGTTATTTGGGATTTACGAAAGAACGAACCAATTATAAAAATTCAAGATAGAACATCTCGATTGATTTCAAGCGCTATGGCATGGAACCCTTTAGAACCAACACAGTTTGCTATTGGATCAGAAGATGACGAAAGACCAATTATTCAATTATGGGATGTTAGACATGCTCAACAGCCTTATCAAACTATTCAAGGTCAATGTCAAAATATTGCGTAGAGATCTCGAATTTATGCGTTCGGGGAGGGATTTTTGTAGTAGGAATTACATCTTGATGTTTGAAAAGGTCATCAAAAGGGCATCACAGATTTGGTCTGGAATAAAACCGATCCTAGATTTATACTTTCGTCTGGCAAAGATGGACGTTCAATATTATTCAATTCTAAAACTGGTGAAATAATGGCCGAAATGCCTCAACAACCTGGTTCCATTATTCATTCAAGATTTTCACCAAGACACGAACAGCTTGTTTCAATATCGTCCGCCGAGTCGGGAACGTCTGTTTATAATATTCTTGGTGTTCCAAGTGCAGCAAAACTCCAAACAACCAAACAGGCAGCCGCATTGGATGATGCTTTTGGTGCTCCAGTGACATCTGCTGAGCCTACATTTAGTAGTGACCAAGAAAAAGTTCCAGATCCGATAACAACTGCTCCAAAATGGATTGGTAGAAAAGCTGGAGCCAATTTTGGGTTTGGTGGTCGATTAGTTCAATTTGGAGTAAACAGTGAGATCAAAATTAATCAAGTACTCACAGAAAAAAAGGTCGTCGACGAGTCAAAATTATTGCTGTCCAGTTTGGAACAGAATATAACCAATTTTTGTCAAAATAAAATTGAAAATGCATCGGAGGGCGATAAAGAAATTTGGAATTATATCCATGCTAGAACCCAGTCAAACAGTCGAGATGCATTTTTCAATTTATTAGATGTTATTACCCTCACACCTCCACCACCAGCTGCTATTGCACCAACCCCAACACCGCCACTAGTTGAAGATACACCTGCTGAAGAGGTAAATTCCAAGTAGTTCTTATTGATAGGTCATATATTGCTTTGGGTAACAAATACCAAATTTAAGCGTATCAAATGTAGGTATCAAATATGTATTCCAAAACCTATATAACTATCTAAATGCGCATTTGATTTTTTTTTCAACCTAGGAAAGAAGGTGTTCGGATGATTTTGTGATGGTTAAACCAGGGGTAATGTATTAGCACCGTTAGCGGTAACCTTTTGTCCGATAACCAGTTTGCTTTATTTGTGACTGAAGTCATTTGTGAATTAGAGTTTTAGGATTTTGAAACGTCAAAGAGTCAAACATCAGTTAGGGTCTTTCCACCTAAGAATTACAGCCAGGTTCTCTAAAGAAATACAGTCAATTTGCACTAGTAAAAAGCACGCGACTCAACAGGGATACACGGATTAATTTGGATCCGTGAAGCCATGTGTTTTATTTGATTTATAGACATGATCATCACTTGTTTTATTTCTCGTCATTAGGATCAGATTTTTTAGAATAAGACTTCATGAATGGATTTTTTTTAATAATAAGAAACACATTCAGTGATTTATTCAGGAGTCATCTTCATTTGATGTAGTGGAACCTCAACAAGATGATGATCCCTTTGCAACAATTTCCCAAGCGAATGCCGAACAAGTTCTCGAGCCAGCCCCAGAACAGCCACCTACCGAACAATTACAGGTAATCGAACTTTAAGACATCTAAACTCCAGACACAGATCCATTTATCCCTATGAATCATAGGCTATGATACTCCGTAATAATGGTTTTCCGTAAAACATGTTTTTCCTTTGTCCACCAAATGGACAATTCTGCCCGGGTGTTAATCTTATTTGATTTATTTAGAAACTGACTTTTACTCAAGTTCCACCACCATCATCCTTTGCAGTGCCTACAGGAACTTGTCCAGATTCTCGTATTGCGGAAAACTTGATGGTTGCTGACTTTGAAACAGCTGTTGATTGTTGTCTCGCAGAAAATAGATTCGCCGATGCTTTTATAATTGCTCGAATTGGAGGCGATGAGCTTTTACAGAGAACTATTGATACGTACAGGATAAGGTTTCACACGCATTTTTGTAGATAAAGCGTGAATCTGAAGGGATTTGGCCGAATAGATCATTATTTACTATCGTTATCACCTTCTGAAAAGCAATTTGAACACAACAAAGATATCTCAAATGATGTTTTATATCAATTCCAGAAATTGGGCCGATTTTGTTGCCAAAGGAGAACTGAAAACTTGGAGACAAATACTCGGGACATTAATTACTTATTGTGAAAATGCGTCGGCTTTAAATTCTTATGCAGAAGTTCTGGGTGATCGATTAGAAACATCAGATAATCCTGGAACTGCGGCATTGTGCTACATTGTTAGCGGAAATATTGATAAACTTGTCAAAAATATTCAAAAATTTGGAAATTCGGTTGGTGATGAAGATAAAGCCTCCTATCTTCAAGAAACCGTAGAAAAAATTCTCATTTTGCGAAAAACTGAAAATTCTGTGGCTGGTTCACTTTCGAATTCAATTTTGCAGAAGTATGCATTTCTGCTCAGTTCTCAAGGTCAATTCAAAGATGCTTTGAGTTTCTTGGTTGGTTCTGATGAAAATGACCCACAAATTGCCGAAATGAATGATAGATTAGGAAAAAATACTACAGAGCCAATGCATCACCAAGTGGTGGCTCAACAACCAGTGGCGACCCATCCGTCTTATGCAGCTCAAACTTCGACAGCAACATCTAATCCATATCAAAAAGCAAATCGAAGAACACAACAACATATTCAACAACAACCAACAAATCATTTCCAACCACCTACGCAACCAGCAGTGTCATTCCAACCAATGGTTCCACAGCCAATGGTTCCGCAGCCCATGACCCCGATGTCGCAACCCATGTCACATCCAATGTCACAACCCATGTCACATCCAATGTCACAACCGATGTCACATGCGCATATTCCAACACAGATCCATCCCCCGCCAGTGCAACCTATTGTTTCCCAACCTCCTTCTATGACGTCATTACCATCGGTTCAAGCCCCGGCAATGCCCTCTCAGCCAATGACGGTAAACGAACCTATTCCTACCCAACATAACACTTTCACCCCACCATTCACGTCATCTAACACATCGCTCAATAATCAACCTAATTCACTACCCCAGTCTTCTGGTGGCATGCCACCGCCTAACGTGAGTAACATATCATGCATTCACTTTTAAGCCATGAAAAATAATCGATTAAAATCAAATTAAGTTTGGTGGTTATGGTGGAGGATACGGACAGCCTCCATCAGCTGACATAAGTCATATTCCAACCGGACCAGCTCCCGATCGAAAAAAGATGACTGCTGGATGGAATGATCCTCGTGCTGCACCGACATATTCTGATAAGCCAATCGATAATTCAATGAGAATAGTTCGTAAAAAGAAGAAAACCGTGGCTAATATTATTCCAGAAGATGTTCAAGGATTTGTTCCTGCTCCACAGCCAGTTAACCAGTCGATGGGGATGGGTGGAATGATGAGAGGAGCACCACCAATGATGGGAAGCGCCTCAATGGGGATACCACCAGCAAATATGGGAGTCCCACCGTCTATGGGAGGTCAACCACCAATGGGTGGACAGCCTGGGATGAGCATGCAACCTTCGATGGGCATGACACCGTCACCTATGGGAATGCCACCACATATGAGTACTGCGCCTTCAATGGGAGCAGCACCAATGGGCGTTCCACCTATGAGTGCTGGCCCAGCAATGAGTGCACCACCGCCAACGATGGGTGGATCACCTGTCGGTCAGCTTGGAATACCGCCAGCCAATATGATGGCACAAGTTAGGGTTTCTAACTACTAGATTTTATAGACGGTGTTAGAGTGGTATTACGTAATATGAAATATAAGTTATATTATATAACGTAACACTTATATATATATATACAATAATGTATTTCATAATTTGAATGGTGTAGACATAGTGAAATCCTAAGAATAGGTATGCCCCCAAATCCTGCAACTGGTGCCCCTAACGGTGACCCAGCTGAACCAACTGCACCAAACTCTGGTGCGGCAAAAGTTCAAAAACTTCCCATTCCGGAACAATTTCTCCCAATTCAAAAATCATTTGACGATACTTTACAACGTTGCTTGAATGCTACCAATCTTAGTCCCGTAAGATTATCAAAAATAGAAATTTTTAAAAAATAAACCGAATTTCTAGTTATTAAAGAAAAAATTGGATGATTCATCACGCCGATTGCAATCACTTTACGACAAACTCCGAAATCAGACCCTGAGTAAACCTGGTAAGCTATTATAAATAATCTGACGAATATCAATTACGTAATATTTTTCAGTGACCGATGGTCTGTTTCAAATTGCAACGTCATTGGACGGTCACGATTATCAGCAAGGCCTTGGGCTGGTGCAATGGATAGTTCAAAAAGCAAACTTTTCAGAAGTTTCTAGTTTTTTACCTGGAATCAAGAATTTAACGCAGATCGCTGCACAACTACAAGTTTAAATAAAATTCTGTTCTTTTAGAATAATTTCTTCCCTATCTTCGAAGACCTGATTCGCGAAACTGTCATTACATAACAGTTATTACGTTTTGATGACCACTTCGTATGGAGGTGCCGTATATTGTAGTGGTGTATGACGTCATAGTCAAATAGGGCTTTCTCTTCAAACTTGCTGTTACTCAAAAAGGCTCTCAATTATGTGCAATCTCATTCTTAGTTAAATCTGCGGAAATGTTTAATTTTAAAATCCCATTGACATGCGGGGATTTGTAAACTTATTTTTCCTTGAAAATTTATATATTTGATTGTTTAGATTCATTTTCGAACGGATAAAACTGAAATTGATAAAAATGAATACTGTTAAATTGAATGGTTCAAATTATCTCCGACAAAGGATCATTTTAGCGACACTCAGTGGAAAGAGTTTGAAAATAACAAAAATTCGAGAAAGTGAATCAAATCCTGGAGTGACTGAGGAAGAAATGAACCTTCTCAGACTTGTCGAAAGGACGGTTTCTTGTAAAATTCGTCAATTTCTATTTGCTGAAGTTTGAGTATAATTTTGACGTGTGAGTGAGAACCCATAAACAGTTTTACGAATGGAACAACAATAAAAGTTAATGAAACCGGCACCGTTTTGTTTTACTCGCCGGGAATGTTGACTGGTGGAACCGTGACACACAAATGTCACAAAGCGAGAGCAGTTTCGTATTACTTAGAGGTTTGTTATATTAAAATTTTATCTTATCTCTCAGATTTTCTTTTAGGTCTTATTAGCATTGGGTCCATTTTGTTCGAACCCGTTACGAGTAACATTAACAGATTGCATCACAAACTCATCCAATGACATTTCTATTGACACCTACGTACATTCTGTGATCCCTGTCATGAAACAATTTGGTCTTTATGATCGTGACAGTATCAAGTTTGAAATAAAAATAAATAAACGAGGAGCAGCACCTGGTGGTGGTGGTGAAGTCTTATTAACGATGCCTAATCCAAAGAAATTAAGACCAGCGGTAGCTTTTGGTAAGTAGGTTTGGTTGTGATTTTTTATAGGCAAATAAGTTATTCCCACAAAAATGTTCCGGGTTCGAGTCGGTACAAAACGGATTCACCCGGACCCTGAATCATGGGCCATGATGAAAAATTCATATTACTTCAAAGTTTATTTAGATCAGGGTAAAATTCGACGAATTCGTGGTGTGGCATATTCTACTCGTGTCTCACCACAAACCCCTGGTCGGATCGTCGAGTCAGCCAGAGGAATATTGAATCAATTCTTGCCGGATATTTTTATATTTGCGGATGTGGCAAAGGGACAGTCGTGCGGCAAGTCACCGGGTTATGGATGTACACTAGTTGCTGAGAGTACAAATGAAAATGTTAGAATAAGTGCAGAAATAATGTCAAACACAAAAGGCGAGAAACAAATATCCGCGGAAGAACTTGGCCAGCAGGCGGCACTGAGATTATTAGAGGTGTGCAGACTTTAACTTCTATCCTAAACCGCTTCACTTTTTTCAATTTACAATTTTAGGAATTGAATGTATCTGGAGTCTGTGATTCCGTATCACAGCCATTGATGATTTTGTTGAGCGCGCTTAACCAAGCAGACGTCTCCAAAATACTGACAGGAATGTTGACGGCGTATTCCATTGAATTATTGAGAAATATGAAATTATTCTTGGGTGTATCGTTCAGATTAGAATTAATAAAAGGAAATGCGTTTTCTATATTTACTTCGATATACCGTATCATATACGGTATTATATCAGTTTTTTAGCTTGGAAAAATTGGCGAAAACGTATTAAAAGACGAAGGAAGAGGGATGAAAAGAGGTGAAGATAAAGTCCTACTGACATGCATTGGTGTCGGATACCAGAATATGAATAAACAGACTCTTTAAGCACCATATTTCAATCGCAGAATGTTGACACTCCGTCCTCTTAAAATTATTGTTTTAGATTGGATCGTTTTATAATGGAAAATGAAAGAGAGGATGCAATTGAAAATAAAATTATTTTGCTCACAATTAAAAATGTAGTCTATCCAATAAACACTGATGTTATTTATCGCGTGGCATCCTTATCTGGTACCGTCGAAAAGATTGTTATCTTCAAAAAGAAGTTTTTACAGGTAACTTATTTGATCCATACCTGAACTAGTCGATAGCTCTGCACAAAGTTCAATTCATTCGAAAAAATATTGAGCTTTGAAATTTCAAGGCGATGGTCGAATACGGTGATTTGGAATCGGCGAAGAAGGCAAAAGAAAGTCTTCAAGACAAAGATATGTATGACGGATGTAACACAATCAAGGTTGAATATGCTCGAACTCAAAAACTCAATGTGTATAAGGTAAACACTCTTAATTAATTATAACCAAAACGACCTTGAGATTCAGAATGACAATGAGACTTGGGATTATACTCGCAATGAATTCAAAAAATCATCTGGACTTTTAGGCGAAAGACCCGAACCTTATCATCCGGGTGGTCCAAGTGATAGTCCTAAAGGCGCTTACAACTATGCACCCGGTCACCCAGCTTTGGGACCACATGGCGGACCCCATGGCTTTGATCAGAATAATGGTGGATCTAGAAATTGGAATCGAGATCGAGCTCCGGGAACACAAAAAGGAGGAAAGAAGGGAGATGAGACAAATAGAAATTCAATTGAACAGTCATCTGTCTTGATGGTGAGTATAAAATTGATATAATCATCAATTAATTGACATCATTTTCAAGGTCTATGGTTTGAACTTGGAAAAACTAAATTGTGACAAACTATTCAATCTGTTATGCTTATATGGAAATGTATTGAAAATTAAATTTCTAAAGACGAAATCGAATACTGCCATGGCTCAGGTAAAAACATTCATTTTCGAGAAAGTTAAAAAATGATTTTTCTAGATGTGTACTCCGGGAGCAGTCGATAGGGCATGTCAATGGTTAAATGGAATCAAGCTCTACAGCCTGGAACTCAGTTTATCAAAATCGAAACAGCTCCACCTTGTGGACTCAAATCAATCAAAGTTTATGCTGCCTGATAATTCTCAAAGTTTTGTCGATTATTCCAATTCTCGAAATCATCGCTTCACAAGTCAGAAAATGGCCAAAATGAATCGACTTCAAAAGCCAAATAAGATTTTACACTATTTTAATGCGCCGGCCAAGTTTACCGAACAACAAATGAAACAGCTCTGTAGCGAACAGATGGATTGCGAACCTCAGGTCAAGGTGAGAGAATAGAGCTTCTAGGGACTCAAATTATGAGTCATTTAACAGAACCTGCTACTCCCGCCTATGACGCCTCAAGGCTTAAGTATAGTATTCAAAATACCATACACGTCACTATTACCAAACGATTGGTAGTGATGATATACGTGATTGCACTTGAAAATTAATTTATGGCGCCTTGAAAGGCGTATGTCCTTATAAGACAACCAAAACAAAAATGTCTTCAGGTTTTTCCGCCTCGCGACGAGCTTTCAAAAACATCGAGTGGTCTATTAGAGTTTCAGTCAATTCATGAAGCCGTCGTTGCCCTTATTCAACTAAATCATCGTGAGTTATTTGATATTGATGTAAAGTCGGGTGCATCTTCCCGATTGTCATTTGGCCAGAACTCCGCTTGGGGAAGTATAGACGACGCACCCCACTTTATTAAAACATAGCAGGTGTTGAAAGAAATGATTTAGTAAATATTTTTTAGACGAAATTGAGACAGACGAATCATCTTCAAGAACATTGAAACTATGTTTCTCGTCGTCCCGCCAATGACGTCAACGACCATGATGACGTCACGCTCATGATGATAACGTCATACTGTAGTAGACGGTAGATTTTAGCCAATTTCTTCTCTAGGTACAATTTCAATTCTCGCCGAAGATTTTACCTAAAACTAATGTTTATAGCCTTGAGACGTTAAAGGCTAATTAGACTTTGATTTTTTCAAATTAGAGCTGTTACTCTGTTACGTAATATGTTCTATTACGTAACAACTCTATGCACATTAGGGTATGATGGTTCTTAGGGACCATAAATTTGTATATAATGTTTGTAGCAGTTAGAAACTCGTTCGATCTTCGATTAAACCAATATCAGTTCATCCCTAATCAAGAGTAAAGGCCTCTCTAGCCTTCCATACCACTTATTACATATCTGATTATTACGTTATCCAAATTATTACATAATTTGAACGTAAACAAAATACTCAACTAGAACTATGTCGTTCATAAACATAATTCAATAACGTAACACATGATGACGTCATGATATGAAATATGAACCTGTAAATACTCTTTTTCGTGAATGTTCATGAATCGACTTCGGAACTCCCTGACTGCACTTTTATCCCCTCTTATTATAATTCTGCAGAGACAACAAGACTTTTCAATTTCGAGAAACTCTAGGATGACGTCATCAAGTGGTGAGTACGCCTCCAAAACGGGCCAATCGGACCGGTGAAAGGCTAGCCAATCAGAGAGCTGGACGCACCAGACTTTATTTTACTGTTTCTTATTGCTGCTGTCGAATTTCAGAAAACGTCTTTTTGTCTACCTCAAAATCTATAAGTATTCATATTTTAGATAATGTACTAAGTAATTATAAGTTAAAATGAATTCGAATTTTGACAAAAACTTCGCTCCACAGTTACTTCTTGGACTGGAGAATTTATATAAAGACAGAATATTTGTTGATACAACACTTGTCATTGGGAAAACAGAAATATCGGTTCACAGATGTGTTATATCAGGTATTCGTCATACTGTATGAATCATACAGTAAGTTCATGGCTCAACCTTTAACATATTTTCAGCCGTTTCTGGATATTTCCGCTCGATGTTTGCTGGATCCTTGAAAGAAGCTTTTCAGCATGAGAGAGTTGAATTAAAAGAATTGGATGAAAATGTTGTCTCGAATTTGATTGAATATTGTTACACCGGACGGATAACCATTGACGAACAAAACGTGATGAGGCTTCTTGAAACATCTAATTTGCTCCAATTCGATACTGTCAGAAATATGTGCTCCGACTTTTTGATCAATCAGTTGTCACCTGGCAATTGCATCGAAATGTCAGAAATGGCACATGATGCTGGAATGTGGGATTTAAAAGAAAATTCCGAGTTATTTCTACTAGAAAATGTCGGCCGGGTTGCTCAAGTTCAAAAAGATTTCTTTACGATTGGATTAAATCAGTTTGAGGGAATTCTAAAAAACCCAAGACTATTGGTTCCTAAAGAGGAAACAGTAAGTTTAAAGTATTGCCGATGTTTCTTTTATTTTATACTTTTAGATTATTGAGCTGATACAAGGCTGGATTCTTCATGATGAGGCTAATCGAAGTCATTTGGTTCCACATCTGATTAAATATGTTCGATTACCGTTTGTGCGAAGATTTTATCTGCTTCAAATATCTCATTATTCTTATCTAGCAGAAAAGTGCGCTAGTCTCATAGGAACAGTTTATTATACATATATTTAATAACTGCGAACACTGTTGGGTCAGTTATTTTAACCGATAAATTTGTGAGTCAATTTAGTGATAGATCATTTCCGAAAAAAATTAATAATTTTCCGAGATATGCGAACCAGGACGAACACGATGCAAACAACCGCTTGTTCATAGCTCTGAGCCCTTATACCTGAGAAAACTGACTCACAAATGATCGACTAAAAAAAGTGACCTGAACGTTTCGACGTCAGCAACCATCCACGTTCCATAGGCTTGTAAATTGATGTCAGCCGAAGCTAAATTATTTCACGAGATGAAGATTGATATCGCAGATTATGCCAGGGAAGAAAGATTTCGGCCCCGTTTATCCACAGGAGTTCACGAGATTTTTGTTCGCATCGGAGGAACAAATACAGAATTAGACGAGTTATCTGTTGTCGAAGGATATAATCCAATAACGAAAGCATGGAGACGTCTTTCCGAGCCACTTGGAGAACCTCTAAGAGGTGGTTATTCCACGTGTGCGCTTGGACCAGATTTATACATTTGTGGAGGTCGATCATCGGATGGATTAGGTTCGTTAAATATTTTATTGTATTTTAATATTGCACACTCGTATTAAATACATGTTAACATTTAAATAAGTATCAAACAAATGTTTTCGATTTCGACCTCAGTTAGACAGTTGGAGCCAAATAAACGGCATGCTCATGGACAGAGAATATCACACATCCGCATCATTGGGAGGATATCTTTATTGTATATCATCGGATACTGCAGAAAGGTTTGATCCGGTATCAGAAGCATGGTGTCTCATTGAACCGATGCCTCTTACTTGTGAGAACTTACAAGCCATTGGAGCCAAGGTAATTATCGACTTTATATTTTTTGATTTTTGAAATTCTGATAAGGGTATTTTGTATGTTGTTGGGTCGCCCCAAACCGAAGATGGTCCCGGAAATATAACTTTATTTGAATTCGACCCGTCTACAGGTCGCTGGACACATAACGAAATTGATCCCCTTGAGATTTGGTCAGTTTGCCCTCTGATGACTTCTTTGAATGGTATTTTATATTTTCTTGGTGACGATTCCCGTAATCTGCAAAGCTTTAATCCGATAAAAAAGACTTGGACATTACTTCCACAATCAAACGAAGTTCATTTGGGTGGTTCTCTTACTATTCTTGATGGTAAGTAGGGAGTGACAGTGCGATTTTATGTAGTGAAAGTTCCACTGTGGAACTTGGATCGAATAAAATATATTTTCGAAGGAAAAATTACAATATCTGGTGGATATGCATCAGAATCTGGTCTTACAGACACCATCGAACAATATGACATCGAACACGGTAATTGGTCAGTTTATGCTCGATTGAAAGAACCGACATTTTGGCATGGCTCGGTATCAGTTCATAAATTCATCAACCCTCCCAACTCACCAGATTTCAAATGCGAAAGTAATTGATGATTCATACTTTATTATAAAGTAATGTACTGCACTCATACTGCACCGATATTGTTTTGATGCTGTATAATCTGCCCTTCTAGCTTCTGTAAATATGTACAATGCAACTTCTTCAATAACATTTTCATACTTCTCCGACGATCCTTATACGTCTAAACCCCTGGACTAAATTGTTGGGTCAGATAAAATCCTCATCTTCCCTATTGTTTACATTCAAAATAGGCGTGGGCGGTTAAGATTCTGCTAAAAGAAAGTGGTCCGGGAGCGTCTCTTCAAGGTCGTCCGGAAAAGTATGGAGATGTGTCACAGTCTAACAGTTCCGAAGGTATTCTTGCCCAACTCTCTTCAAACAACGTTTACCTCGCATAACACTTTCAACTGAGATTCATTTCACTTTGCTTTTGATGCTGTCATTGCATGCTCTAATAACGTACTGAATAAGCGCTTCCAATCTTCCTGCAGTTGCCTTCAGGGCTTCGCAGACGGTTAATGAACCATTGCTACAGTATCTAAAAAATCTTAAACGGTGTACTTACACCTACTTATACCTATTTTCTTTTGAAACAAGTAAACAACTTATTTAGAAATGACTCATTATGACTAATCTCAAGTTGATGGCTCATCACGATTTTGACGAATCAGAGAAGAGCGCGGGGTGTTCAATTACAAGAATAGAGAAAGCGAAAACTTGTATTGAAAAGTTCAAAAATGCGAAAGAAAAAAAAGACTTCTGAAAAACTTTTGAAAAAGGATATGGAAAAAAAGGCATCCGATTGGGTACAAAAGCAAAATTTTCAAACTCCGAAAACCTTCAAACTGCGCAGCGATGCGGTGACTCGTACAGCCGAGGTGAATCGGAAAAGACGGGCGAGACTAGAATTACCAGAAGAAAATCTTGAGACTTCTGGAGATGACGATTTGACGTTTTCACAGGACCGAGAGAATGAACCAAGTCCACCTCATAGAAGAAGTTTCACTGGCGACATCTCTTTAGATTCGAATCGGAACAGGAATGACGTCATAATATATTTGCCATTTTTGCAAAAGTAATAATTATTTGTTGATTTAGTCATTTATTGACCCCTAAAAAGATCAATATCTGCTTCTGATCGTGGGCGCGAAAACTCTTCTCTCAGGATGGAAAAAAGGAATGACAAATGGTGGCAAGATTCTGATTGGTCACCACCAACTGAGAAGACTATCCCAAATGCTGGTACAAGGGCGAGTCCACGGCATGCTAGCAAACGTGTTAGCCCGAGAAACTTGCGCCAGTCTGCTGGGTCGACGGAATCAACCGTTAGACCGGATGCAACATTTGATAAAATATCAGAAAATAATAGCCGAGCAATAAATATAAAACATAAAAAGATCGACACAACCAGCGAGTTCGAATTGACTGCAAGCGAAGACGAAGATCCTCATTCAAATATCATTATTGATCCCCCAGTTGTAGATTGGATTGATCAATCTACTAGAACCATCGAACGAGGGAATAAGTTACCATCCAATGATCGATCGAAAAATGCAACTTACGATGTCTTCAACACAGACACCGAATCTGATTTCTCGGGAATTGCACCAACCAGGCCGCCACCACCAAAAAATACCAATGATAAATTGTCATTTGATAAATCTAAAGCCAAGAAAAGTTTTGGAATTCAATTTGACGCAGAGAATATGACATTAGAAAAGTCAAAAAAGTCATTTGGTGTTCAATATGAAGTGGAAAATCAAACTCGATATACATCAGCAAAGTCGAGCGCACATTCAAAAAAGACAACGCGCAAACTAGCACCAGATTCACACTCACCGCTCTCCGATTCTCGTTTGAATGGATCCTCTAGTTTTCAATTGTCTGAGGATGACGATCTATCTGATGAAGCTATGATTACGCTGAATTTACCTCCGAAATCACCTAACATCCCAATGGAAACAGGAAGAAAAAAACTTATGACAAAACGAACTGACTATAAGACAAGCGAACGGACCAAAGAACAGACAAGTAAACACACTTTAGATTTCGGTAAAACGAGAACAATTATCAAAAATGAATCCACAAATATTCTAGACGACAAAACGAAAGAGGTTGGAAAGATAACATCAGAAGACAGTGTTTTACCTAGCTCAAAATTGATCAAAGATCAGAAACAAAAAATGAAAAACAAATCCAAGGTAGAAAAAATATTTGTATGAAAAAATAACCATTTGAATTCAGAAAAAGAAGTGCCAAGTTCTTCACGACCAAGAAATAATTGAGCCAGACGTGGAAGTAGACGAAAATCTCCCAATAAATGATCAAATCCTGATGAATAAACTTATTGAAGCTTCAGAAATAGACCCTACTGATATCACGATACCAACGACCAAAGCAAATAAAGCTGTAAGTTGTCACACCTAAGATTATTTTCGAAACAAAAATCCAACTTTTTCACGACTAATTAGTATTTTAGAATTTCGTGAATGTGGTCAATGAAGCACAGCAAGAGTTATCGATCATATTGGCGGACAAACTGCAGTTATATCAAGACCAATTACTAGTTGAGTCAACCTTACAGGCAAGAATGAACTGTATACTTCATAGCGTAAAAGGCTATGACTCAGAGTCTATTGAGTTCATAACTTTCATTCAGGAGAATGAAAATTATTGGTGGGATAAGATTCAAAAAGAGCTTGATCTGAAGGATAGAATTGCCAAACTGCAACAAGCTCAAAAATATTTTAAACGTTTCAGCAACACAGTAAGTTATAAGCAACATTCAATGTAAAACTGTAGATCAGTTTATTTCTTAAAGTATAATTTTAGAAATTTAATACGCATTCACTCCAAGTTGCAAAAGATAACTTCAA
>SCLD01089960.1:0-13404 GCA_004367895.1 Oikopleura longicauda | reverse complement strand
CCCAGAGCACCGCAAATGGCATCTGGTTGAAGATTAGCCTCAACCATTTTGATCAATTGTGGACCATACATTTCAATAATGGCTTCAAAGACATATTATAATAATATGATATTATTCGAGAGTGATAGACCAATAACTCACCTTTACATCGGTCAGCATAATCGCCAGGAAGATTATCACAAGTTTCTTCGAGAGCGTCCATCACTTTACCCTAGGAAATATTTTATTTGAATATTATTTGAGAGAAAAAATCAAATTACTCACGGCAACAGCCATTTTACAAAGAACACATGTTTCACTGCCAAGTTGCTCTTGACCAGAAAGCGAATCAAGTGACTTGAATCCAACATCGATGGGAATTGGACCCAAAACCGGTTCAAGATTGGGTTCACTCTTTTCTAAAGAGAAACATTTCATATAATTCAAAAATAACAAAAAACATATCATTCAAAGAATTAGTCTATAGACTATAGTGGAACTAAGTATCTATCACATCTCTATAAAGAATTAAAACTGATCTAGAAAAACCTGTAATTTTGACAGTTGCAGCTGGCATATTGTCAATGCCAAGTTCAATAGCTTTGGCTAATTCTTCTGCAGTTCCAGCATGACAAAGCTGGAGTAAAAATTTAATCTATGTAATTATTTTCAACTTTAATTTACCTGCATGCCGTGACAAATGACGCTTGGATCAGTGACTTTTTCAATGAAGTCAAAGACAACATCAGTTTCCTGTCTAACCAAATCAAAACATTTCATTTTCAAATGTTCATCGGGAACGACATTGCAGGCATGGTCGAGCAGGTCAATAACGTCACCTCTTGTCCTGAATACAAATTTGAATACGAAAAAACGCGACCCTTGTATGTTCAAATCGAACAGAGAAGAAATTTTAATTTTAATTTGCGATTCTTAACATACTTTTTATCCGTGAGATACATATGGACAAGACCAACAGCTGTTTTACAAGTCTCACAAACTTCATCTGGGGCACTTGGTTCATTCCATCTGTTTTCAATGCAGAACTGTTTTGCTCCTTCGCCACATTCATGAGCTTTTGAAATATTTTCACACCAGTAAGAGGGACCAAACTCACAACCATTTCGCCCGAAATAAAGCTTTGAGGCTTCCAAAGAACTAAGTAATAGCAAATTGAGTTTCATGTTGTCTAAAAATTTAAAATCATATAAATTCGTAAAGAAATCTAAATTAAAATTCAGGAATAGAAAAATAAAATGGTCATTTGAGTAGGAATGTTTCTTTTAAGGCTTTGTTCTAAAATTCGATTCTACTTCGTAGAGTTTTTTCTTGATCGATTTAATTTGAGATTGAATTGCTCGAGACTTCGCGGCAGATTCTTTGAAGTTTTGCAGTACTTCCACATCGTTCAATCCACCTACCGATACTTTGAAAAGTTGACTTTCTTTAAACGAGATGAACATTGAGGCTGGACGAAAAATATTATATCTATCAAAAGGAACACTTTTCACCACGGTCCTAGATGATCACAGCGTTGTTTCAGTTTTTTAATCTCTGTATTATAGCCTTCTATTTCGAGTGCTCTCCGTTTTTCCAATGCCCCATATCGCTAAAAATAAAATATTAGTTTAGAACCTAATTGAACTGATTTACTTTTGTTGTAAGTTCAAGTTTATCGACAAGCTTGCCGGTTCTATCTTGGAACATTGTCTTATTATTAAATATTTCGTCTCGTATTTTCGAAACTTCTTCTTCGGCAGTTATACATTGTTCTCGATACATATCGGCTAAATGAACGGCCTGTTCTAATCGCTCTTTCAGTGTCGAATTTTCATATTTTAGTTTTTTGAAAACTGCCGGATCGACGACTGGTTTTGACAGTATTGTATAGTCTCGTTCAAGCCGCGCTGCTGGAACTGGTTTTAACAAATTCGAAATTGGATTTTTATCTTCAAGATTCGCTTCTAAAACAATGGTACTGTAACTGATAGCGTAATAATTAATAAGATATTCAAAGAAATAATAAAAATTGTACGTACGGATCCGGTCATGGGCTTGGTCTAATTGATGCATTAATTTGTCCCGGTCTTGCAACCATTCTCTTTCCTTTTCTCTCTGACGTTTTCTCTCCTAGATACACATCAAAACTATTGGTCCTTTCGCATGTCCTTTACGTTATCGGATATTGTGACTCACCTGTAAAAAGTCTTTGGTTGTATCACGAAGTAATTCTTGCGTTTTTCTCAATCGTTGTTCTAATAGCTCATATTTTTCTGATTCTCTTGCCTTATATGTTTCATGTTCATCGGTCATAAGTCGCCTATCTTCCATCAGTTGGCTCATCTGGTCTCTTGATAGTTTAACACTCTCCTGAAAACTTTATTTTAAATCAGTATAATCCAGTGTGTTACCTCTAACTGGGCCCTGAGTGCTTCAACGTGCATCCCCAAAACTTGTTTATCGTCTTTGAGTCTCTCTATACTTGGACCCCCTTTTGACTTTTTATTTTCAACTCGAAAATTTTCAAAGTTTTTGACTGGGGATTGGCCGCCATTATGAAGATTTCGCGACTGTGGTTCAACCGGAGGACGCGGCGTCATATTCTCTTTACGGCTTTCGTTTGAGTATTTCTCATCCCTATTGTGCTCTGGTATAAGGACGATATGAGGAGGTTCTTCAAAATGATTTTGACGTCTGTAAGACAGAACGCGCAAAATTCGTATTCCAGACATCACGTGATACATAGCCAAGCAAAAAGGTCTCAATCATTTCCTTTATGAAAATATGAACATTCAGCCACGTTAGGTCCAGCAATATTCAGTAAATGCTGCATAGTTTTTCTATCTTCAAGTTCACGGATCCGGAGTTTGTCATTTTCGGATAAAAGGCGAACACTTTGCTCCCGTTCTTGCAGTAGAAATATTTGAAGATCAGAAAGTGATTTTTGTAAATCCGAAATTTCTTTTTCGCGCTGTCGAATTGTTCGTTCTAAGCGAGCTTCATTTTCACATACTTTGGTATATCCTTTCAAAAGTTCAAATTTTATTTCAGTGCGATTTATTTAAAAAATATGTTTTTTATGTTTTTATCTTGAACCTTTTCCTTCAATTTTACTAAAAAGCTTATCGTGTTCAGTTTCTAACTCTTCCGTTTTCCGGCGATAAAATTCCAATAGCTGCCTACTTGGTCTGAGTGCTCCCAATCTTTCCTCAATCGAAGGTAGATTTAAAAATGTCTCTTCTTCATTCTCAACTTCTTGGGACATTTCTTTTTGTTCCCAATTCCAAAACTGAAATAAAAATTTTCAGATCAAGGCTAGAATTAGGTTTAGATTGAAGTCAGAAGTCGTGAATGGAACAAAATGATGTCACAGCACATAAACAGGAGCATACAGTACACTTTAGTCAGTGTAGTATCTAGAATATAAGCGAACGATAATTATAAATTGCAAATCCAGTGTAGATTAGTGTTATGAACAGCAATGCAACCAATGTTGAAACTGATATCATTATCGGCGATGACAACACGTAGAACCAAGTCATTACTTAAATAAAAATATGAAAAGAGTTAAAAGACCATTTTTGTATGCATACTTAGGAGTGATCCAGCTAGCGGTAGAAAGTATCTGGCCAATTCATCAAAATCATCATCGTCAAATTGTTCGCTTCTATTCTCTCCTGCGCCATTTCTTGTTTGACTCGAACTATTGTCCGTGCGATTATTGTTAGGTTCTGGCTCATTTTTATAGAATGCATGCATTGTATCTCCCTCTTTCAATCCGATTCGTCTCATTTGAATCTTATCATCTCTCAGTGCTTTCCCGGCATATATCAGACAAACTCGCTTTCTTTCATCCTCATTTGGCCAATTCGAAACTTTGAAGAAAAAAATAAAAATAATATAAACACGAAAGCGATGCCCTTTTCGTAACATGACTAGACACTTACATTTGAAATGGCCGAGCGATTGACTGGGTCGAAATGAGCAATTCATAACAGATTCGTCCAAGTATCGGACATTGATGTTTATTTCTGTTTCAGTTTCATCGCCAGCATCAGGAGAAGTCTGTTCAGATGAAGTGGTTTCAGCTTCTGGTTCAGTGTCTTGCTGTGATCCCACTGAAGACGTTCTGACGCCTCGTCGTCTTGTGGTACTCGAGCGATTTTGATTGGTCGAAGATGATCGGTCTGTATTTATCACATTGAATGTACCACGGCCAGGGATGGTAAATTGACCATCCACCTCATCTGCAGTTGAAACTAAATTGAGTATAAAAGTCAAAATCTGGATGTGAGTAACTAATTACCTTCGGTGGAACGCCATGCAAATATTATAACGGAAATTAATACTAAAATAACGGCTATAGGATAGGCAATATCATAAAATGGATTAAGAAGGTCTTGAGTCGTGTTAAGAGCGTTAACTAAAGTTATATATTTTAGTCTAACTAAAAAAAATAATGGGGAAAAGTCACAACGTTTCCTGTAATAGTATCAATAATGACGTTGAAATGATCCAACATATCCGATTTCGCTCGTTCTAAACATATAATATCAACTTATCTATATCGCATGTAAGGTTGTTAACAACAATGAAGAAGGGTTTGACACGGCAGATTTTCTGATAGAATTGAAGATTAGATAATTCTGGGCTCTGAGGGAATTGGATTTTGGGAAGAATCATTACGTGTTGATGATTCATTTTCATTGTGTTCGTGATCAGTTAGTAAATCTTGATCATCGTCACTATGTGAATCACAGTCTCATTTGGCTATAGTCAAACAATTCGAGCAACAAGGAAAGTTGGCCACCTTTGAATAGCTTTCCTTGAATGAGAACTTTATATTTTGTCTTATCTTCCATCATTAGAAAATTATCAGTCATCCAGAATATAAAGATATTAATAACAAGGGGTATCACCAACATTGATAAAAACAGTTCAATTTTTGGATTGTGAAGCCAATAAAACCAGTTAATTTGAACTCTTCGGAAGTATGGCAAATATAAGATAAGTAGGCAAACCATTTTTTCAATTGCTTTAAATGGTCGAAAAATGGCTATTTTCCCATTAGATTTGAGCAAAATAAATTGACCTTGCCTGTGAAAAATAGATAAATGAGACATTGAATGCACCATGGACCGAGCATTTCTTTTGGTGGTGCACCCCAAGGACCAACCATTGCATATCGACCAGGCAAAATATACCAAATATTGTAATTAATACTGATAGAAGTGATTCCATAAAGAAGAAGATATATAATAACCAATCCAATAGAGGAATCTAATAAGAATGATAAAAGATAAAGTGAGCAAGCATCAGATATATGCTCTGAAGAAATGAAAGATGCCTTTGAATGGTACCATCAGAAAAACAATTTTGAACACAATAAAGCGTCACTCATGTTTTTAAATGACCACTTTCCCATATGACATTAATGAAATGAACGAAAACCATTCCAGCAACTTGTTTCGATGTATCTAGAAGCCAAATTGTCCATGATCGTCTGATTAAAGGATTTTCTCTGTATCTTTTTATGATAAGAAAGCAAAGTGCAATAGCTCCAAGAACTCCTGAATACGGATTTAGTACAAATAGGGCCACATCATTCTTTAGGCGATTATTCAAAGCGATGACTCATATTTTACCTTGAACAAAGAGACCAAAGAATGAAACAAACTCATCGGGGTCACATCCAGGATAGTCCACGATCGAAATATTCATCTGAAAAATCCATATCAATATTCATGTATTTGGATTTATTTTTCTCTAAATCTGTTTACTACACAAATCGACGAACGAATAAAATGACTCACGAACGAATAAATGGTTCGACAAGACTCCGATTTCGGGGACCTGACAAACCGAGTGACTCATAGGCTTGGGAGATCTTCATTGAAAATATTCGTTCACAGTAAGTTGAAAATTGAAGCTGTCATCTCTATAAAGATTACGAATTTGAGAATTTTGTTTTATATAAAGATATTTTGAGATGGAAGATCCGCGCAGACCCCAAGGAAAATTTCCTAATCAAGGCGGATTTAATCATGGTAATCAAATGACTGGAGCAAGAATACCACAAGGTTAGAATTTCCAGAGATTATAAATTGATTTTGATCGATCATCGTAAAACGAATCTTTTTATGTCTTTGGTTAACCCATTTGTGGCATCGGTTTCATTATAGTCTAAGTGGGTTTCAGGCGGGGGAGGGAACGGCCCTCGGAACCAAAATCAGCATCAGCATTATCAAGGTGAGTTTCGTGGGTATATCCCTTAATTTTTCGTTTCGTGGGGTGTGCCTTCCCGATGATCGTCGGCTCTATACTTGCCGCGTCAAATGAAAATCTGGAAGACGCACCCCACTTTACTCCACTTCATTGTTAACTACTCTATTGCTTCACTGAGTGTCAGTTTGAAACTATTACTCAATCAAGGCTAAATTATAATTTGATAGATCGAAACAGAGGACCGGCTGGTCAAAATCAACATAATCCAGATATGGATCCAGTGAATTGGGTGAAAGATTTGAAAGCTACTTCTAAAAACTGTAACCTTACAGTTATTGTTGTCAAGTAAGTGTTCAAAAGTTCAGTATAAGAGCTTAAAATGAAATAGACAGGAAAATGATAATTCAGAATTGACCGTGTTACCAGAACCAATGATGGTAACGAAGTAAGAAATGTTGTTGTCGCTGACAAGACGGGAAAAGTGAATTTTTCTGTTTGGGGTGAACTTGGAGCAGCGTTAAATGAAGCAGATATTCTTCGAATAAACAAAGCATATACAAAAATTTGGAAGAATCAACTCACACTTTATAACAGGTTAGCATATTTCTACATTTTTTTATTAGAGATAAGTACAGTTGTAAATACAGATTCAGATGAGAGAATTAGTAAGCTATCCATATTTGTCTTTTAAATCTCGATCTTTTAGAACACGCGTTATAAGCTGGTCTGACTTCAAGACTATTCTTAAACAATTAGATATTGTTATTCTCCAAATATCTGAGACCATATTCAATTGATGGATTCCAAGTGCGACCAAGTACGACATCAGTTTATAACATATAAGAAGTATTCCTAATACGCTAAATCTTGTTTTTATATAATTCCAAACCCTGCAGTAGATTCTAAATTAAACGATTAGCTTTTTGCCATTTTTGTTCGTGTCGCCCATTTTTATCGAATGGAATTAACTCACTGATATACGATTGTGATTGCGAAACGAATGAATCCAGGAGATTTGTCATACACTTCTTTGTATGTGCTAGATGACAATATTGTTTTTTCGAGACTATGAGCGTCGTGTCTAATCATAATAAATTCGTGCTTTTTTGGTAACATTATCTTTTATAGGGTTGAATGCAGTAGGGTAGTTAATGCTTAAAATCTTATTATATCAGATATGATGACGTCATCGGTTACGACCGGATTCTTACAAAAGTTCAGCCCAGACTAATTCGTCATAGATTACGATACAACAAGAATTGGGTCAATATCTCTTACCAGTTTCGAGAAAGAATACAAACTGTCCGCCACTTAAAAAAATCCACCTTAAGCCCCTCGGATATTTTTTCCTCCTGAATAACCCGTTCCTGATCTCTTATTCCTTCGTAGGTAATATCATAATCGGAATCCTCGTCAGATGACAAAAGATCATCGATTTGATTGGCGATTTCGTTATCCAATATGCTACTAAATATAAAATTCTATATTAATTATAACTTCATAATGTACTCGCAAAAACACAAGTTAACTCCGCTCACCTCATGCTACTTATACTTTCTGCATTATCTGTAACTGGAGTTTTAATTGAATTATTATTTGAATCGGTTATAGAATTTTGATTTATCATTTTCTTCCTTATTTGAAACTGAGGATGGTTTTTTAAATTATCAAGTTTTGATCGACATCTAGAATAATTTAAGAGTACAAATCTCACAATCCTTATGAAAGCTGTTTTTGAATGAGCACGTAAAGTGCATGACCGATATGAATCACTCAGACATCGCATATACCCACAAGGTGGTAAAGTGGGGTTTGTGATGGTTATGTCCCAGCGAGCGTGGGCATGAGCGATCTATTCTTACCATTTTTCGTCGGATGATTTGGACAGAGTCAGGACGAAACCCGCTTTATTTAGTAGTACTAAGCCGCGATTTCATGAATAATTGATCATATTTTAGTAAAAATGGTGAATGTCGAAGAATTGGAGAATTTACTTTGGCTTGCAATGAATTTTACGATATGTCAGATCCAACCCGCCAATGGGAAGTTCCAGCCGGGACAGATCCAAGACAAGGGTATCAAAGACAAAAATCAATTTCCTAAAATTATTCCCCTAACATTGCCAGAATAATAAAGATAAAACGTCACTTGAACTGTTACCTTTATACTGTGCAGTGATATCGATGAACTAGGGGTCGTTCAAAACTTATTAATCACAACTTTAGTCAACTTAAAGTCGAGTATGAAGAATACGATGAGCGTATCCGATTTTTGATGTTTGGTAGTCCTGCAAACTAACGCCCTGCTAAATTAGCAGTGCTAATGTACATAAACCGTTATGAAGGTAGGATTTTCAAGTACGAGTGAGTAAATTTGACGTGAGTTGAAATTATAATTAGTAGATCGTAAGATGCATTGAATCGTATCCTAGTCGGCACCTGTTCAATATATAATATTATATATTGAGCTAGTATTAATATGAAGTAATTTGATCGTTTTGAATTTCAGAAGTCCTCACCGAGTTTTTCAACGTTAGTTTGCGCAATATTCTCAAAAACTTGGGTAGGAATGATTTCTTGGGCTGCTACAAGTGGCAGTAGTTGGTATATATTAACCAAATAGAGCGAAATAGACACTGAAAAGACCCGTTTCTATTGATTTTGAGGTTATACCAGAACATTTTCTTCATTTTATGGGTGTGTCAGACTCAACTCGATTGACTCTGATGCAGTTGCGTAAATAGGTCGTGTCTTTATAGATTTACTGGTTTAAAGTTTACTTTATTAAGACTTCATAAGTAGGGTGTTTCAACATAAATAATGGTCTAGTATTAATGGTCTGATATTGGAATAATATGTCCTTAAATGATTTAATATTGAGACAGACTTATCTGTTAAACTTTTTGGGGGCATGCGGCATGCCATTCATAAAAAATTGTATTGGTTTTTTTAAATTTCTAGGGAAAATTCCCTAAAAGTTAAAAACATGAGTCTGTATGAGAATTCCGCAAAAAGTCGCCGAGATGAAGTTAATTGTGAAGTTTTTTCATAAATTTTGATCATCTTCATCCATAAACGTCAATTCAATATGAGCTCCTGATTGGTCCGCATCAGTAATGAAGCAATTTTCTTCACCAGTTTTAAACCGTGTGACCTTCTGAAGTTTAGTTCGAGTGGGCGTTTGGTCCTCTCCTTCGGTATAAAATCCAGGGAATCATGCTCAAATTTGCTAAAGGATCTAGATTACTAAATTGGTCTTTTTATTCGTCAAAACGAACAAATATTTTTTGAAGCGCGAAATTTGATTGACCAGAAAAAGACTGAAGACAACTTGCCCTAAAGCTATCAACCGTTCATTCTGATAAGGAAGATTGAGAAGTCCAAATCTTCAGACCGGGAGAAAACTCGACTCGAGTCACAGCAAAACAAAAACCATAAATCATAATGAAACTTTTTAATCATATGATCAGAGGCTCCAGAACGCTTTTAGCGTCAAGGTAAGTAAACAGGGGGAAAAGAGATTCAACCGTAATGTGTTAGTAGTCGTAAATTGGAAATGGCCTGAATTCAAAAGGTTAAACAAGTTTATTAAGGACCGCGATCAAACCCGCCTTTATCAACTGCCGGGCATATTCAGCAGCGTCAGTTTCGCATTTGGCACCTTCTATTCAAAAATACATCTTAGAAAAGGCAGAATTATGTCAACCAGATAATATTGTCGTTTGTGATGGCTCGGATGAAGGTAAATGAGTTCAATTTTGTCTAAAATCAAATAAATGTTTTAGAACAGATCAAATTAATTTCAAAACTCCAGGCAGAGGGTTTGATTAAGAAAATTCCCAAATTGGAAAATTGTTGGCTGGCGAAGACTGACCCAAAGGATGTCGCTCGAGTCGAATCTAAAACTGTGATTTGTACTGAATCTGAGAATGAAACCATTCCGACCCCTGCTGATGGTGTTGAAGGTAAATATTGTTCTTGAATTTGCCATTTCGAGGTTATATATGTTACATTTCTGGGTGTGATAGCCCTGCCAAGTTGGAGGACCCTCAAAAATGGGGGTGTGTCAGACGATGCTGAATCTGCTGATAATAACTTTACCTCGGGGCTTTAATTCCACTCTAGACCTCTCAGAATACTCGCAGAATATGATTTAATGACGTCATTGATTCAGAATATAAATTAAACTTCCATTCTTAGGTAAATTGGGCAAATGGATTTCACCAGGCGATTTACAAGGTGCCATCGACAGTCGGTTTCCTGGGTGTATGAAGGGTAGAACGATGTATGTTATTCCTTTCTCTATGGGCCCTATTGGAGGACCAATCTCGAAAAATGGTGTCCAACTTACAGACTCGGCATATGTTGTGGTTTCTATGAATATCATGACACGAATGGACAAACAGGTACCCATCGTATATATTTAAACCAAACGTATTTCATGATTCTATCAAAGAGACCGAATAAATTAACCGTTCATAGATTTTCAATGAAATTGGTGACTCTGGTGAATTCGTCCGATGTCTCCATTCAGTCGGATGTCCGCTTCCACTCCAACGCGAATTGACCAATAATTGGCCATGCAATCCCGAAAATGTTATCGTATCTCACATTCCAGAAAAACAAGAAATCATTTCATTTGGATCTGGTTATGGGGGAAATTCACTTCTTGGAAAGAAATGCTTTGCTCTTAGAATTGGTTCAACCATCGCAAAGGTAAATATTTAAACATAAGGGCTTTATATATTATGAAAAAAGTGGGATGCGTCTTCCCGATGGTCATTTGGCTCGAACTTTTTTCTGTTTTAGAACCTTTATTTTTCGACAGTGAACTAACCTATGCGCCGTTTTCAATAGATAACTCATGTTTTGAGTCTTTTGTTTAGAGAGAAGGCTGGCTAGCAGAGCACATGTTGATTCTTGGTATTACCAATCCAGCTGGAGAAAAGCGTTACATTGCAGCAGCATTCCCATCTGCTTGCGGGAAAACAAATCTCGCTATGATGCAACCCACTATTCCAGGCTGGAAAGTGGAATGCGTTGGTGATGATATTGCTTGGATGAAATTTGATCAAAATGGAAAACTCAGAGCGATTAATCCAGAAAATGGTTTCTTTGGTGTGGCACCAGGAACTTCAAATCATACTAACCCACATGCCATGACGGTGAGTTCTTACCAATCTATTTTATTTTTTTTTAAACATATACTTTTTAAACAAATTACTTTACTCGTGTTTTTTAGACCCTTATGAAGAATTCGGTTTTCACAAATGTTGCCGAGACATCAGATGGTAATGTTTGGTGGGAAGGTATTGGTCACGAGCCAACTGGTGACGTCACATCTTGGACTAATGAACCATGGACACCCGAATCTGGTAAACCTGCCGCTCATCCAAATTCAAGATTCTGTGCACCTGCTAGCCAGGTGAATATACAAAGTTAATTTTGAATTCATTGATGATTAATTCTTTTAGTGTCCAACAATTGACCCAGCATGGGAATCCCCCGAAGGTGTTCCAATCGATGCCATTATTTTTGGTGGGCGAAGACCTGAAGGTGTTCCTCTTGTCTATGAAGCAAATAATTGGGAACATGGTGTGTTTGTTGGAGCTGGTATGAGATCTGAAGCCACTGCCGCTGCGGAGCATGCTGGAAAGGTGAGAGTTACTTTTTTTCATAAGCGACAATTTGTATTATATTTAGGTTATTATGAACGATCCGTTTGCTATGCGACCATTCTTTGGATATAACTTTGGTCACTATCTTCAACATTGGTTGGATATGGATCAAGAAGGTCGCGAAATGCCAAAAATCTTCCACGTCAACTGGTTCAAGAAAAATGAAGCTGGTCAATTCATCTGGCCTGGTTTCGGAGAAAATTCTCGTGTTCTAGAATGGATCATTAGAAGATGTGGTGATGAACAAATCTACCAAGAAACTCCAATTGGAAGAGTACCAGCCGAAGGCTCACTTAATATGACCGGACTCGATGGAGTCGATCTTGAATCCGTAAGTTCTTTTCTTTAAAAAAGTTCGCGCGCTATCAAACCAAAATCATTTTGAATACTCTTCTAAGTAAAAACAATATTTTATTCAGTGTTTTGAATTCGAGCCAAAATTCTGGGAAAAAGAAGCCAAAGAAATCAAACAGTATCTTTCTGAACAAGTTGGTGCAGACTGCCCTCCAGAGCTCTATGCTCAGTGCGATCAACTTCTCTCCCGTGTCCAATAGCTTACCTTGTTACAGATTTTAAATTAATTTATTTTCCCATTTCAAATTCTGTCTGAATTGGGAACCAATAGCCTTTACTATTTAATGCTTTGACTGATTGTTTGAATTTTGAATGCTTGTTTAAAATACATGTATTTTATCTTATCTGGGGTTTTACATGCATTGATTTTATTTCGTTAACTCATTTTCAATGACAATAGTCCTTTATTTTCTGCCAAACGCACGACTTTGTCGGGTCCACAAAGTGGGCGAGGTCGGATAGATTAAGACACTAAGTACACATGTGTTTAAAAAATGGGCGAAATGTATGTTCTGTACATTTTATATTCGGAAAGTACCTTCGGAACGAACTCGATGGTGTTATATAAATTATATAAATCCATTATGGATTTTACCGAACTCAACCTGGCACCATATTGTTATCATATAACTAGGTACTATACTCTGAGTGCGGCAATTCTCAGAATGCCTTCAAATTTGTATATTTTTTCTGCGAAATCGACTATGCTGAATCCAAATTTGTAATTGGTTTGCTGATGCGATCAACCGGTTTAGGGTTAAGCCTAACCCTAAACCAACCCGTTATTTAATTTAAAACTATAAAATCTCAATTTTGACCGCCTGGTTGGCATTTTTTCAAAATTCGATATATATTATTATAATATTATTTACATAAAACTTTATTGTCGATTCCTTCTTTGCTGGCGTCTTTTGGCAACCTTTTGACGACGTTGATTAATTGCACCCACATTGCCTTTTCCTGAAATAAAATTTTCAAAAGTGTTTTTCCCGTCACGTTGGTACCTTTACGATAACAATCCTTTTGATCGAAGTTTCCAAGCTCCAAGTTTACCGCAATGCTTGAGCTCAGCAGATTCTAATACTGCATTGAAGAACTTTTTGCAAAACATTTCATATTTATCGATTTCTGAATAATGATAAGATTATTCCTGGACTAAATTTCTGTAT
>SCLD01089949.1:0-13406 GCA_004367895.1 Oikopleura longicauda | reverse complement strand
GTGTTTTTTCTTACATCATTTATCTAACAGTAACAAGTAGCACATCCACGACTACTACGTCCGTCACCACTACGACAACCTCAGACTCAGAAGAGCAAGTAGAAGAGCTGACAACCACTGTAACTGATGAACCTACTACTTCAACGTAAGAAAATATCAGTTTTTCGTTGATTTGATTTTTGTGTAAAGGACAACATCTACAACAACAACGTCGACGACAACCACTACAACAACAACTACAACAACCACCACAACCACGACTACCACCACGACAACTACAACAACAACTTCCACAACAACAACTACGACAACAACAACCACGACAACAACTACGACAACAACAACCACGACAACAACTACGACAACAACCACGACTACAACAACCACTACGACTACCACTACGACTACAACAACCACTACGACAACAACTACAACCACTAGTGCGACAACTACAACAACTGGTACCCTGAGCTATTCAGTACAATTAACAATTTTCAGCAACAACACAACTGGTTGAAAATGGCCCTTGCCATCCTGATCCGTGTCAAAACAAGGGGAGCTGCTCTGAAACGGGCTCGAAGTAAGCGAAAAATTAAATTGTTTATATAGCTAGCCACGAGTGGAATGGAGGGATTAGTTTATGTAACGTGAAGAAGCAAACTCCATCCCTATTTTTGAAGTTCTAAACCTGTCAAACCTCGCAAAACATTTCAAATCCGCCGTTCAGATACCCATGGAACGCATATCGCTGCAAGTGTCCACCCCTATACAGTGGCAAGACATGCCAGTGGGGACCATGCAACCCGAATCCATGCATAAACAATGGCGTATGCTCCATTCCTGATGAACCGGTCAACTCGTACCAGTTCTTCAAGTGTACATGTCAAACTGGCTATGGCGGTTCCTTCTGCGAGCAAAAAATTCGCGGAGGTGGTCGCGGTTAAAGTCCGTTTAGGCACAGCACGTCATTTCATATAAACTGTAAATAAAGTTCAATTATTTAAATCAATGTGTTTACTTTATGCTGTCTAAATTTGGGCGTTTGAAAACGTGCTCTCGCAAATAAGAGAACCGATGCAGCTTGTCGAGGTCGAAATCGCGTGGTGGTCTGATTATAGCGGCTTAACCGAACACTAATTCGACCAATTATTGGCTCTTTATGTACTCTGAAAAACACAGAGAAAAAGAAAACAAACACAGAAATAGTAAATCACACATTTCATTTTGCCTCGGCGCCATCCAGTGGGCCCCATCATACACGCTGTGAGTCGATAAGAGAGGAGGAGGACTCGGCTTGTGTCTCTGTGCTTGTGTGTGCATGCGTTAGGCGTGATATAGTTTTCCTCCACGATGTTAAATTAATCACTCTTTTTTTGTTTAATTTAACGAAAACACCTAAAAAATAGAGAAATTTTATTTTGATTGAAGAGAGAACGAACGAAATATACGGCCTGATTACAACACAACACAGTAAGTCAAGTTATATCATGTCAAACGGTACATGGGAGTTGTCATTGGGAAGACCGCCCCAGATGTAGCAACCGTCCGGATGTTTTAGAAACACGCTCATGGCATAATGTTGAATAGGCTGTGCCGAAAATTTTGTTGTGAATATCCATTAGGTCAATCTACAGTGTTTCTTTTGCTGATCACTCCACTTAGAAGGTCATTGACTGTGTGTCGTGTAATGCTAGTCCACTAAGTGGGATGAGTTTACATAAAACACCAAAAAAAATTTACGTAACCCGTAGACCGATTTTGTGAATACGTTGCGCGGTTACGATTGGTCCGCTTAACTCCGCGAGGGCCACCCGCCTCTATCTATATGTGGGTGCTCTCTGTTCTGTTGCTGAAGTTGTTTTAATCGTTAGTTAATTTTAGACAGCTTCTTGTTGTACTTTTGTCAAAACATTTGATCTGCTTAGAAATCGAAGTAGCGCCTTGCCAGTGGTTCAACTAATTATGAAATCGATTCTCCCAAGTTGAAACGCATCGTTTATAAACACGCAACTGAGAGCCCAGGCAATTGACTCTGGTGGGGGCAATGATTAAGTAATTTGGTAAGACACTAGGATTAGTCAAAATCGGACGACAAAAAATGATTACGTAGTTAGAGATCATCGGAAGTCGGATTAAGCAGAAGAGTGAATAATGTTATCACTACTCAGTGGACTGAAAACCAAAATCAAAAATATTAGCACTGCGCTACGTTTAATCTCGTGGTTATTTTTTGGAACATGCTAGGTTCTCATGACGTAATCAACGCAACCCAAATTACTATGCGTTCACTTTAAGTGGGCCATCCTCTTTTCCTTGCATAATTTTTGGCGACGGCGACGTTAGGCTGCAGCTAACTTAAATATTTAAGGCGTCTGATGACAGGTGCACTACTTGCCATCCTACTGGGATCGGTATCAGCTCAATACTATGCCACCAGTTATCGTGGTGAGGGTGGTTTCGGTGGTGCGTATGCGCCCACCACCACCCCATCTCCCCTGAACACATGGGATCAATATGTGTGGAAAGTTACATCGTCTTGGGAAGAAAAAGACGAGTCAACTGGCCAATCCTTGACCGGATTCAAAGCCAAAGTGTCCATTCCAGTGCCAGAAAAAATAAATGGCGAGTGGGCTATTCAACTGCTCTTTACGAAACCGGTCGGATATCTCCAAGCATGGAATGTTCTGATCGCGGACTGGAGCTCCAACTACACCGACTATTTGATCACCAATCGGGAGCACAATGGCTTTTTAGAAGAAAATAGCTTGTTAGAGTTCGACCTGATGGCACATACACATGGTGAACCGCCCAATGCCATTGTCGACTGGCCTGCTGTTGGGTTATCATTTGCAAATCCCGATAGTTCCGGAATAGGTGGTGCTGGCCAAGGTAAGTCATCATTTTCTGTCTTGGCACCATTGATGTGGAGTGATCTTTTCTGCTCGGTTTCTGATTCACCCACTCACTTTAGAAAGTCACGATTTGCGTGATGTGCTGGGCCGATCAATGGACTTTTTTGTTGCACAGCGTTCTGGTAAGCTACCGTCTGATCAATCGTCAGTTGACTGGCGCGGTGACTCCGCACTTGGCGATGGCGGTGACGTACAAATGGATTTGGTCGGTGGTTACTACGTTGGTGGTGATCACGTCAAATGGGGCTTCCCAATGGCATTCGCAACCACTGTTGTTGCATGGTCCGGCATTTCCTACTCGGAGTCATACGGCGAAATGGGCCAACAGGGCCTTGGCGATCTGTACAAACAAGTCAAATGGGCGACTGATTACTTCATGAAGGCGCATCCTACCAAATATGAACTTTACGCTCAAATCGGTGATCCCGTGCTCGATCATAAGGACTGGGTCCGCTCTGAGTACATGGAGATGCCGCGTCCGTCGTTCGCCATCGACACGGAAAACCCAGGCTCCGATGTCGCCGCCGAAACTGCTGCCGCTTTAGCCGCATCGGCTATTTTGTTTCTGGATTCACACGCTTCGTATGCACAACAGTGTTTGGAGCATGCCATCGATTTGTTGGAATTCGCCATTTTGAATCGTGGTACATACACGGACGCTATTCCAAGTGCCAATGAGTTCTATCGATCAACGAATTACGGCGATGAGATTGCATGGGCATCACTTTGGCTGTATTGGGCAACCGATGATAACCAATATTTAACCGTGGCGGATGATTTCATTGCCGAGTTCAATCTGGATTCTACCGAGAACGCCCCAACAGGTCAGTCACCCGAATTAAGTAGCAACACATTGTAATAGCTAACAGGGATGGCATTTGAAAAATCTGAGTTAATTACACCGTCTCCTTCGCTCGATTGATTTGATTTTCATCCTCACAAAATGAACGTTCACTGAACTTTGCATCGAGCCCAAAATTCGCCCTAAAAAGGCTCACGTTAGCCGCTGTCATTTTCAGTTGATATTAGTGTCACGACAAAGTAATCACGCGTCTGGATTCAGAGTTTTCATACGATGACAAAACAATTGGTGTCAATTTCCTCCACGCACTCCTCACAGGAAACTCAAATGATCCGGGCGTCACAATTGTTACCAACTTTTGCGATCAGTACCTGGCCGAGTACAATCAGAACGGGCACTTGCGCGTGACTGACTGGCACAATTTCGGTGCTGTCAGCGGTATTGCCTACATTTGTGTTTTCGCAGCCGACAAAATTGTGACGGGTTCGACCGAGCAAGACTACGTGCAACTCGCGCGTGAACTGATGAATGATGTGCTTGGTGCGGGTGAAAGATCGTACATGATTGGTTACGGTTTTAATCCACCCAAACGAGCTCACCATCGCGATTCAGCATGTCCAATTGGAAAGGACTGCGGATGGGGCGTCTTCAACGATAAGTACACCCCTAACGAGTTCACACTCAACGGTGGTATTGTCGGCGGACCCGGTATTGATGGCTACTATGATGATGATCGTGCTGATTACACGCGAAACGAGCCTAATCTCTATGCTAATGCGCTTTTCCAAGCGACAATTTCCGCGTTGAGAAATCGAGAATTGGCCAATGAATATCCGAACGGTGTTCCATTAGCTGGTGGTGATTACAGCTACATTTTCGAGTCGTGGCCTTTCCCCGAAGGAACCAATGTTGTGGATTATTGCACAACTAAAACATGCAAAAATGATGGCATTTGCTACAATGACTTTACTAACCATACCTTCGTTTGCGACTGTACAGATGGTTACTATGGTTCACAGTGTGACACAATTATCGAGCCAGTCGTACGATTCGAGCGTACTTGGACTGATGGCGGCCAATTGAAAGTGAAACTGCCATCTGATAGGCCGATTGGCGCATGGCAAGTTCAGTTGCAGTTCCCTCAGGGCTGCTACTTGGAGAATGTTGACATTTGGCACGCATGTTTCGACCCATACGCATCCGTCATGGCAGATGGCAACTTTTACATCTATCAAGTTGGATGGCATCAAGGCCACGAAGAGATTGGCCTCGTCTTTAAGGCACTCCAAGATTACAATGTTGTTGATTACTGGCGCGCTGCTGCTGCTTGCTTCAAAGAAGACCAATACACGCTGACTCTTGTTGCACGGGGTAGTCACATGGGCGAAGAAGTTGAAGGTATGTCGCTGCTTTGGTCCACGGATCCTGATCGATGCCCCGGCGAGTTGCCCTGGGAAGCGCCTTCTAGTGAACCTGAATTTCCCGACTCGCTCATTGTTGGTGGTGAAGAAGCAATTGATCAAGCTTTCCTTGATCTCATGGTCAACAATTACGATGGTGCAGGTCGCACTGATGATGGACTCGAAGTTGAGTGGGTGGCACCAAGTGAAGAAGCCGCCTGGATGCGCATTTGGCTGCCAGTCGATACACCACTTGATGAGTTGTGGCAATTGCGAATGGTGTTCCCCGAAGCGTGTGAGCCACTGACTGTCATTGGATACCAAACGTGTGTTAACACGGAGTACACCTCGTTGGAAACTGGTTTGGGCAGTTCGGAGTACGCTCAAGGTGCCGCCGCACACATTATGCTGTATCAAAATGGTACTGATCTACAAACTGAGTTCATTGGATTACGTATCAAGTTTGCCGATCCCAATAACTCTGAGCCATGCTTGGATTCAAATGCTTACATGTTCGAAATGTTGGTCTGGGATGATCCCGAACTGGCGGAAGACTTGATTCAAACATGCGAAACAATGTACCCCGATCATCAAACGCAGCTCGACATGTTGGGCGAAACGGCCGGCATTGTTGTTCCAGTTAGTGCGACCCCGTCAATGGAATTCCAAGACGGCTCCTTGGATTGGACGCAGGGAGCAAATGGACATTTCTTCTTGCCGAATCCAAAGAGTCTGACTCCATTCGGACTTCGTGTTCAAGTGCCAGCGGGATGCAACATTCAACGTATCAACTTTTGGCATGCTTGCGTCGTCCTTCAAATGTCGGACATTAATAATGGCATATTCGAGCTTGAACAAATTGGCTGGCAACAAGAGTATGGATACATTGGATTCAGTGTCGACTTTCAGCCAGCGCAGTACGCTCAATCCGGTGTGCCAGCTGTATGCAAAGATCCATCACAGTATCTGCTCGGAATCGAAGAGCGCACCCTTGATCCAATGAACTCTGAATTTAATGGATACTTTAACCAGTACCCCGAAACATGTCCTGTATCACTTGGCGAAGCGCTTGCTTATTCGCCTTACGAAGTCCAACTGCAGGGTGGCTCTGAGGAGGAACAAGCGCGTTCATTGAACCCATCGCTCCAACGACTCGACTTCAATGGCGATGGCGCCTCAAACGGCATCAGCAGCGGCAGTTCGCCCGGACGCCCACAAGTTCCATCGAAAATGGGACGCAACAATGCAATTGTGAGCGCATCACAACGCATTCAAATGGCCGATTGGGCGCATGAGTTTACTCAACAAAAGCAAAACGAAAATTTCGCACGACAGGAGGAAGAGCGCAACCGATTGATGATGGAGGCGGCGAATCGTGGCCAAGCATCGGCTCTTTTACAGCAGCTTCCTGTCGGTTTCGGTGGTACAACACCGGCACGTGGTAGTGGCGGATTCGTCGCTTCCAAACCTGGCTCGAGCTTTGCCTCCGGTGTTGGTGGTGCTGATGACAGCGGATTAAGTCTCAAATCACAGCCAGTCGACTTGGAGACCAATGTTCTCGACGGAAACCAAGCCGAGATTTACTGGCGTCATCCAATGACCAAGCATGACCAATACAAAATCACATTGAATGTTGCTGACGGTCCTGCCGATGTTCAGTTGAAAACACCTACACGCGTGGAACTTATTTCAGGTCATGACTCTAAGTTCACTTTCCCCGACCTGACACCGGGTACACGATATGAAGTTGAAGTCGCCACTATCAACCAGAAGGAGGCCTCAGTTCCTCAACGTATGCTTTTTGCAACTGTGCCGGAAGATCCAGAGGAGGTCAAGGCTGAAGTGGTCAGCGCTAACAAAGTTAAGCTTACGTGGAGCCACGGATTCGGTAACAGACAATCATACCGCATCACACACTTCCCAACAACTGCAATTGGCACAGTTTCGGTTGATGGCTCGTTAAATGAGTACATCTTTGAAAACCTTAATGGTCAAACGGACTATATCTTCATCGTCAGCTCAGAGGCTTACAGTATGGTGTCAGATGGTTCCTTTGTCCCCGCCCGAACCGGTTCAGATTGGTGCAAGATGAAGGGTACTAAGTGCGGCGTCGATGGCGAGTGTGTCAACTACAAGATGATGGGCAAGTGCGAGTGTAAAAAGGGATACACTGGCGACGGCTTCTCATGCTCCGATCAAGATGAATGCATGGCCGGTACATCGGATTGTGACGAGAACGCCATTTGTGTCAATACCATTGGATCCCACATTTGCGAGTGTCCCTCGGGTTTTATTGACGAGAATAACGATGGAACCAAGTGCGAGGATATCAACGAGTGTGTGACGATCAAACCGCGTTGCCATGTCAAGGGCCAGTGCGTCAACTATCCAGGCAGTTATGCATGCGAGTGTATTGCCGGTTACCAGGGCGATGGCGTCAGCTTTTGCGAGGGTTTGTACTTTTTGATTTGTGGATAAGTATTTTTTGCTGAGTTCAACAACTTAAAAATGATCACACATTCAACGATACTATTTTTTTCGCTCAGGGTTATATCATCGGTACAAAAGTGATGCTTTTGAGCAGAACTATCAGGTAATTGACTAGTAGTGGGAATTGTAAAGAGTAAATGGCCCGACTTTAGCCGGCATACCAACAACGACAGAATATTGGTAAGTTATGATTATGTTAAATATGTTTTATCAGCAATATATAGCGCTTTACCGGGACCAGTCAACCACGTATCAGACTCCAATGGTCAACCAATGGGCCGGTTTGTTGGACCGATCACGTGACGTTGTACTGAACAAAGCACCACAAAGAGGCCAAATTATGATGAAACTGGAGGAAGATAAACCTGAACTGATGAACGCGATCAGACAAGAAAAGTAAGATTTTGTTCTTTGAGTTTCACGACTAAATTTATGTTCAGTGACAATAAAGCACTTTCCATCAAAGATGTCATTGCAATGCGACAAAAGCTCAAAGAAGATGCTGAAAATGGACGGACATTCTCACTCCGTGATATCATTGCAATGAAAAATGATTACTTAGATGACAAGTCAATCTCAAGTAAACTTGACTCACGTTTCAAGCGTCCACCCATCCCCCATGCATCGCGCTACACGAACATAACGCCCGCCAAGAACCACTGGTTGCCAAAAACTACGGCACGAACAACAACCATAGTCATGCGACCAACAAAATCGAGTCTGAACTTGATGGATTTGATTGCGCGGCGAAAGCAACAACATTCAGCTCTAGTGACGACGGCCAGGATGACGACGACTACAACGGCGCCACCAGCAGTTCGCATTCAAAATGCCTACGCCGCTCAAAAGGCGCGTGTCTTGCAGGGGCTTGGACGTGGTGGGATGAAGGAGACAACGACGGATCGATTTCGAACGCGTGTGGTTCCATTCACAACGGCACCACCACGAACATATCGAACGCGTCATGTTCCGTTTGGCCGAACGACACAGCCGCTGATCAAAGCGACCATTCTGACAACTACGGCGCGGCCCAGGGTAACGCGCCAAATGGCGATTCCAGTGCCGAAAGTCATCACGACAACAATGGCACCAACAAAAACAACAATACATCCAGTTCGGGCGGCTTTTATGCGAAAATTGCAAATGAAGACTCCGACAACAACACCAGCAACGACGATTACGACGACGGTTGAAGTTGAGATAAACACAAAAGATGCACGACACAACTTTTTGGAGAAGTTGCAAGCAATGAAGATCGGCCGAACAAATGCTCCGGCACCCGAAACAATGAAATCTACCACACAAATGCCAGCTGCTGGTGGCAGTGATGACCATACACCGAGCTCATCGCGACTTGAATTCTTCAAGAAGTTGAAAGAGCAAATGATGGAGTCAAATTCGACATCCTTAGCTAAAGAAATCGAATCGAAGCGCCAGTTCTTCATGAGAATGATGCAAAACAAGGTAAAGACAACTGGCATAACAACAACGACAATATCAAATAATCGACGTGTCGAGTTGGAAGCAATCAACATTGCAAAAGCCAATCTCATGAGCAAAGTCAAACCAACAGCCAGCTCAGCACGTTTGGCATTCATGCAACAGCTTAAAGAGAAAAAGATGCAAGCAACAAAAACAACAACATCACTTACACTAGCTGCTCCCGACAAGACAATGACAACCACTTCCACCACCACAACACCGCGACCACTAACACGTGATGCGGCCAGCAAGGCACGGATGGAATTCTTGAAACGACTTCAAGCTCAAAAATCAACACCAAAACCAACTGACGGGCCAGTTTCAACGCGGAAAAGTCAGATAGGTTTTATTGAGCAGATGCGCCAAAAGACAACGAAAACAACCACGACAACCGTTTCAACTGCTACGACTACCACTGAGTCATCATCGGCGACGCTCTCGGCGCGAATGGCGTTCTTGCGACAGTTACAAGAAACAAAGCCTGAAACAACGAAAATTGTCACCACTACACTCGAACCGACTTCAAACTCAGCTCGACTTGCATTTATGGAGCGACTTAAAAGCCAGTATGCATCAGTCGCCCCATCAACGACAGTCGGACCGGCCGTCGATGCACCATACACAATTAGCTCATCACGACTTGCTTTCTTGAAACGTTTAAAGGAGCAGCGCGATGCATTGGCAAAGGCAACAACTACGGCTTTACCTGTTTCAGCTAAACTGAAAGCGGCTTTATCAGCGGCGCCAACACCAGTTGTGCCTACTTTCGCACCATTTCAAACACAAGCGCCGGCAAATGACAACTCCGATCCGCAGCTACGATCCATTCTTTGTAAGTTGACTTTTCACTGTAGAATGACAGAAACATTATACTCCAAATTCAGTCAATTCTGATGGTTCCAAGAAGACAAGTATAAATTGGAAAGCGTTCAAAGCGCGCAAAGACCAATTGGCTAAACTACGATCAGTTGATCAAACGCGCCGAAAAATGTGGGAGTCGCAAAAGCAAGTTTTCGACGAGAAAAACCGTGTCAAAGTACAAGAGTTGCTTGTTAAACATCAATACACAGACGAAACGCGACCACGAGCGACACAGCAGCCGACCACAACAACGACCAAAAGCGTCGCTCACTTTGACTTCTTCGAAAAGTTGAAGAGTCAACGCGAGACAACGACAAAAGTGCTGACCACAACAACACCCACAGCGACGCCATCGCCAGCACGCTTGGCTTTCTTGGCAAAAATGGCAAAACAACGTAAAACTGTTGATCCGGCAACAACTGCGACTACATCGACAACAAAATCTGAGGCGTCATCATCCCGGCTGGCATTCTTACAGAAACTGAAAAACCAACGCGAATCCATGGCAGCGACCAAAGCGACGACAATTTCTACGACACTGGTTAAAAGCACGCCAAATTTACGACTCGCCTTTTTGCAGAAATTGAAGAACCAACGTGAGGCAGTGTCGTCAACAACGCCGTCGACAACGGTCACAACAGCAACAACAGTTGCGAGCGACCAGGCCCGATTGGCATTCTTGAATCGATTCAAACAGACCAAGGTAGCAACTAAAGTTGCAACGGCAACGTCAACTATTGCAACAACAACATCAACAACAACAAAACCAGCGCTCAAAAATCAAGTGTTTGTGAAATCGGATTTAATGGCAAACAATAGTTCACCAAAATCAGCGCCAATCAATAATAAAAAGTTCCTGGCTAATTTGATGAAACAGAAACCGACACCACCGCCATCACCACCACTCACGACGAATACGACTCCATCGGCCAGTAAACTGGCGTTTTTAAAGCGGATGATGGCAAAAAAGCACGATGCGGCGGAGGCAACTACAGAAGTAGTGACAAGTGCAACTGATACAAGTACCCTGTCGCCAAGCAAAAAAGCTTTTATCATGCAAATGTTGGCAAAGAAACGTGCCACGCAAACAAGTGCACCGGCCGCTCCAATTGCGTCAATGGCAACAGCGCCAAGTCCAAATGAGAAAAAGGCAATGTTTCAAAGGATGATGAACATGAAACGACAGTCATCATCATCGTCGGCACCAGAATCACCGCCACCACCACCACCGCCAGTGACTGATAGCGCTGCCGCCAAGAAAAAGTTCTTGATGGAGATGATGGCAAAGAAACGCGCTGCAATGGCCAGCGCTTAACTCACTCAATTTTTCACATTTTTTTGTATACATAACCCCGTGGCGTATTTTTTCGTTGAACTCAGCAAAAAATCGTAAATGACATGGGGAACTTTTATTTTTTCGAAACTTCTACATTTTTCAACACACCGGTGCTAATTTACTTAAAACCATTCTATTCCTTTTTTAAATTTTGTACAAATATACGACGACATTTCGAACTGGCTTCGAAATAAGATCAAATAATAATTCCCGTCTCAATTGACAAATACACCGGTCAAAATCCAAGAAGTAAAAGTTCAAACCCTGAATAATGAATTTGAATTGATCAAATTGGTTCCACTGCTAACATAAATGCGTTCAGATAAGGACGAGTGCCTCAGCGATGACAATCCCTGCTCGCCCCATGCCACCTGCGCCAACACAATCGGCAGTGTCACGTGTGAATGTAAAAAGGGCTTTGTTGGGGATGGGTTCGAGTGTACCGACATTAACGAGTGCGAGACTGGTGAACACAATTGCGCTGCGCTGGGCGGATACTGTATGAATCGCCCCGGCGGCTACTCGTGCAAGTGCAAAGAGGGCTTTGTTGGCAATGGGTGGAAGTGTGCCGATGTTGACGAGTGCGCCGCCAAAAACTCGCCCTGTCACGAGCGCGCCAAGTGTTTTAACGAACCGGGTACTTATCGCTGCAAGGATCGATAGTTCAATATCATCATCATGTCTTCTAAACTTAGCTTGTAAACGTTCAATTTCTAAAATTTGCCACCACTGTATTATTTGGAACCGGATTCGAACGTTCTAAAGCCTAAGTGCGTGTGGTACCATTTAGAATCGAATCAAACAATAGAGCTCATTTCGGCTTTGGCCAAATTATGCGATTATAATCAGTTTTGAACTAGTTCAAAAGTGCAAAGACGGCTTCCGCGGTGATGGCAAGACATTGTGTGTCAATTTAGACGAGTGTGCCTCGGGCATGCACAAGTGTGACACCTTTGCCAATTGCAAGGATTACGTCGGCACCTTCAAATGTCGCTGCAATCGTGGCTTCAAGGACATGGGCGTCGGATACCAGGGCGATTGCAAGGACATTGACGAGTGCGCAACCGGCAATCACAAGTGCGTTGGCAAGAATGTCGACTGTAAGAACTTGCCGGGCGGGTACAAGTGCCCGTGCAAAAAGGGCTACGTTGGCGATATGCGACGTGGATGTCGGGGTAAGTGAACAAAACAAGCGCGACATTTAGTCGTAGTTGAAACGTATATATTCAATTTACATGTATCTAGTACAGTGATGGGTTTAGTCGCTCGGTTTGCGAAAACCCAAAAGCGCTACGCGTAAATATTGTTTTTGACATATAACTCTGTGATCTCTTCGTGGTTGTTTTCTGGTTGTCGATTTGTGATTTGATCCAAGATCCGCGGCACTTTTTGTCGATGTTTAAACGCTAAAACTTGATTTCGTTTTTGTTCTGTTTCGTTTTTGCAACACACTCCATCATTGGGGATTTGGATACCAAACGCTTGCTTTTGTGCCATTCGTGAAATGAGCCCAGTTTATAAAAGTATTGAGAATATATAAAAAATAATTATGATATGCTAGCAGGCCTAGACTAGTGAATATTTTAATCAGTAAATGTGGAAAAAATTATCTTAGGAAGGTATGGCTCATTTCAATGTAAAAAACTATTGGCGCTTGATTAAGTTTTAGGTCGACAAAAAGTACTACTGGATGTGTCTGTATGTGTGTAAATGTGAGTCGCGTTTTTGTGAGTGCGTGTGTGTGTGTGAATGAAGTAAGAAATTGTTTTTGGGTTGGTTTCACCGAACCATTGAGATGATTTCTCAAGGCGATCAATTTTTGATATTTTTACAAGTTTTTCTGGTCAGTGTGATGTTCACTTTTGTTGTCATTCGAAAATAAAAGTTTAGATTGTTTAAATGAATAAAGTATACTGAGTTTTGAATTTTAACTCCAAACTCTCAATAAAAAAATGAGATAGGGTGAAAATGCCACCCTTGCGCTGTCTTTGATGTGACTGATTTTTAGACGGTCGCCGGAAACTTATTTTACAAGCGACCTTTAGGTGGATTTTTAACATAATGCACATTGCACTTTCGTTTCAGTGTAGGCCCACGGTGCCAGTGTCTAAAATGGTGACCTT
>SCLD01089938.1:0-13412 GCA_004367895.1 Oikopleura longicauda | reverse complement strand
ATTTGTAAATGAACTGCATTTTGTCTTCCTACCAAGTTTATGAGTCTGGATGCCCCACCCCAACCGGGTTGAAGGGCCATCTTTTTATGAATCCAACACACTTTTGCATTTGGTGATGCAATGATGACGTCGCCAATAGTGCTCAATTCAGAACCACCACCATATGCAACACCATTTATGTATGTTATCACTGGAATAGGCAAACGATCTAATCGATGAGTAATATCTTGCATATAACGACAAAATTTATGACCTTCTTCAGGTTCGCTGAAGTCTACCAGGCATCTGAATGTGGAGTTAAAAGGATTTTCTTTGAAGTTTTGCTTTATGTTTTATATATGATTACCTGAGATCAGATCCGGCGCAGAAAGCTTTTTCTCCGTTTCCTCGAAATAAAATGCACTTAAGATTTTCGTTTGATTCAACTTCTTGCAAAACTTTTTCAAAATCAAGCATCATAGATCCGCTTATTGCATTACGAGCTTTTGGTTGATTAATTAAAATCGTCCCAATTTGGTTTTTAATTTGAAGATCAATTGAGCCACCAGTCAGAGCCGCCAACCGGGATTCAAATGATAGATGTCTTATCACTTTATACATTCTAAATAAATACAATACTTAAACAGTACCTATCGTAACCTACATGGTATTAATCTCATAAAATTACATTTGGAAGTTCTTCCCCACTTCCCTCGAAATGACTTTCAGATTCGTCTAGAACGGGAATCTGATCGGCTAATCCTAGAAGATAATTGGAAGTACTAAGCAGGCCTCGACGGGCGACAGAAAAAATGAATCGTTTTGAGAAAACGCAACGGAAGAGCTCGTATAAATAAATTGATGAATCAGCACAGCCAACACCAAACTGATAACAAGCTTCTTTTGTAGCGTAACAAAATGAAACCACACTTAAAATCATTAATAGCGTCCGTGTATCATATAGTACCTCTAGAATTTCACTTTACTCACTTGGTGGTAATTTGAGCAAAATCAATATTAAAATCAATAGAAATATTTGTGACAGCATTGATAAGAATTCGTGTCACAGAAAAAAATGATGACACGAGCCATTGTGGATCAAAACTGTCGAAATACCACAGTACTGTGAAGAATATTAATCCACAAATTAAAACTAGTTGAATTACTTTCAAGGATTTCCCATCAGTCTAATTTCGTTTCGATACCAAATAAAACGAAACCTGACAAAGAAACCCTTCCTGTAGCAATGAAAGAAGAGAAGTAAAAGATGAAATAAAATATAAGACAGCATCCCGTGAGTTGAAAAATCAAAAATTTTACATCTGTTGGTAAATCTTGAATGGCCGCTTCGAGCGAATCAATATTCGGCTTTTTTTGAAAAAGAATATTTGGACCATTTTTTGCATCGTACCAATACCAAATCCTAATCGCACTGTACCATATGATACAAAATAGGATTATATAAAATATGTCGAGTAATAATCGCTTCATTTATATCGTCTCCATTCTAAAAATATTGAAAATTCATTGATTTTAATCATAAATATTCATTGATTCGAGCTTTTCTCCAACCCTCACACTAATCCGTTCTCGATATTTTATCAGGTTTAAAGCTTTGATGACTTCTTCGTAGTTTTCCGAATTGAAATGATTTTCTATCAGACCAATAAGAATATCCGATTCGTTTTCATTATTCCGTTCAATCTCTTAATTCATAAAATCAGAACGAACCATAAATATTGCTATCAAAGGACTTTTAGGTAGTTGTAATTGACTGCAGACAACAAGTCGCGACTATTTGCAACCATGTATATACATGAAATTGCCATGCCGTTGCGATATAGCAATTCTTTTGATTGCGTTGAGCGGGAATCTTTTGGTTCCTATCTCGAATATTCAAATGGACAACGTCATAAATTAAAATGATTAATTATCCTAAAACCTCGGAGCTGTGATTCATTTTGTGCTTCATCAATCTCTTCATTTATTTCCATGATAGTAAATATGAATAAGTTATCAACAGCAGTTTCATTCTCTTGAACTGCAACTTGCTTCAAGTCCACTGAATTGATGATTGAGGAGGGTTTTAGTATTTCAAAACAAGATCATTGTTGACGGTCAGACAGTGTGAATCATACTCACATAAATGAAGACCCCGAAGATGATGACTTTTTAGGTTTCGAACAGCCTCATTTATAAGTGAGCTTTGTTCCAACGAACCTCCCTTTATGGTTTTTTAATTAGTTGATTCTCATCAAAATCCGAGATTGATCGAACATCAATGATTTTTCAGAAAATATCGTGACCTGGATCCAACAAAACCATTCCTTATCGGGATGCACTTCTCTTTGCATTGCTCGCTGTCGATTCTTCAATTCTAATTGATCTATTTTAAATTTTTCTTCGAAATTCAACACTTTGAAATAAGAATGGACATTTCTGCTCAGAGCTCGACACCTCGTGAAACCAGATAAAATGCTCATTCTAAATTGCTTTATTTGCTATCAAGTCAATTGCAAAGTATATGTAACAACCATATTTTAACATTGTTATTTGTACCGAAAACATTTATTGGGTGGTCATTGGTGTAATACATGTAAACAGACATGTAAAAAGTCACAGATAAATTCCGATGAGCTAAATGAGTCATACAGAATGACTTATACTGTAATCATAATTTATGAGTCATTGCGACATGGGAAACATTGATGAGACTTGAAAGTTTATTTTTTGCATGAAGATTTCAGTATACCGAGTGTAAAGTGACCAAATGAATAAAAAGTGATCACGATCACTTTTTTATTCGATCAGTATTCGAGCGTTAGTGAGATTCACATTGGACACCGCCTCGTCCACCACGACCATGTCCATGTTCATCATCATCGTCTTCATCATATGCGCTACGTCCAGCTCGACCACGTGACGAATGACGATCTGGATCGAAATCTTGGAGCATACATTCTTCCATACTTTCTACCTTTTCTGCGGGCACTAAAATAACGTTTTAGTATGTTGTATTTGTATTGATAGATTTGAAGACCCTTGAGACTAAAAGCTTTAAAGCCCAATTTCAAAAAACGTTTACCTTGATCTTGTTTAGGCGGCAGGAGTTTGGCTAGCGATTCCCGATTTTCAGCAATACTGAACCATTCTGCTGCTGGATACTCAACTTCAAACGTAATGACCAAATTTCCTTTTTCAAATGGATTTCTGTAAATTGGCATACCCTCACCAGCAGCGACTTTGACTCCTTTAAAAATGTTATAATCAAATACACTCAATAACCTTGGATTTTAACCTTCGTGTTGAACGAATTCTCCGGGAACGGCAGTAATGGCAATTTCTCGTTTATCAAGTGTTGTAATAGACCTTGTGAAACCAGTCAGCGATTCGTTCAAACTAATTTTCATTTTCATAACGAGTTCATTTCCTAAATTATTTTAAGAATAAGTCCCTTAGACTTTGCGTTATAAATGCAAAATAATAACGAACCTTTTCTTTGGAAGACATCGTGTTCGGCTTCTCTTAGAATTATAATGACGTCACCAGCTTCAATACCAGGTTCTTCATCGGCCATACCTCTAAACGGAATTTTTTGGCCATTCGTCATACCCTTGTCGATATGAACTTCCAAGATTTCTTTTTCTAAAATATTTGATGGCATATGTAACTCAACAAAAGTAATATTCTTACCTCGTCCGACTTTCTTTCCTTTACAATCTGAACATTTATCTTTTGCTGACCAGGTTTCACCTTCACCACCACATTCTCGGCATTGTGATTGAATCTGTTGAACCATTGGACCCATTCTTTGGATTCGAACTAAAATTCAACTAAATTTCCTATGAAATTCTTTGGACTTACCTTGAACTCCAGATCCACGGCAAGCAGGACATTTTACTGGGGCACCTGTACCACCCTTTCCTGAACACTTTTTGCAAATAACTTGTCTTTGAATAGCCAATTTCTTTGTCTTTCCATTATAAAGATCTTCAAGAGTAACGCGAAGTTCGTGACCAACATCTTGACCACGTCTTGGCCCGTGATGACCTCTTTGGCCGCCACCACCTAACAATTCATGATAAAAAGTTAATTCAAAAATTAAGTATGGCTTACCGAATGGGGACCCACCACCGAAGAACATGGAGAAGAGATCATCCCCACCAAAACCTCCACCACCACGACCTTCTTTGAGTCCTTCGAGTCCGAATCGATCGTAAGTCTGACGTTTATCGTCGTCAGAGAGCACTTCATAAGCGGCGGAAATTTCTAATCAATGTTAATAACCTGTCAGATATTTTAAAAATATTAACCTTTGAATTTACGCTCAGCTTCCTCTCCTGGGTTCTTATCTGGATGAAACTTGAGCGCCATCTTGCGGTATGCTTTCTTGATAGTAGTGGTATCGGCACCTGGATCGACGCCCAGGGTTTCGTACAATTTCGTATCGGCAACCATCCTCTATTACTCTCTAAAACCAAAATTATTCGATAGGTTGAAAAATAAATAATGATAAAAATCTAGAGATCGTCGTTGATTAGTCATCTGTTATTCTCAGAAGAAAATCATTTGTCATATAGACTATATATGATATAGTCGTAAAATACATTTGAAAAATACTACTTCTGAACGATTACTCTGAACACAAATTTTTTGTAAAAAATCTGTAACCCACTACGTATTTCAAAATTTTGGGTTTATCGTCTCCCAATGCGATCCAACAAGTGATAACATACAAATGTATTCAGTTTATGCGACTATTGATACTGTATCATTCTAAATCCTCTGATAAAACCATATGATATGGTCCATATCTCATAATATCGAGAGAGAGAAAGTTATGATTTCAAACCTGAATCTTCTCAGAAGATAATGTTTTGATAAATATACAGTTCGAAAGCTCTTACAGCCTTTTTTTCATTTGATGATTCGAAAAATTACTGTCCTTTCACAAAAAGAAGGGACGCGAGACAAGGTTAGATTAGGGGCTAATGATTCCGCAAAGGCCTGTCAATAGGCTTTTTTACAAAACATTTATGTCCAGATCGTACAAGCTTATAATTTTCGGTTTCAGGGGGTATTCATTCCCTGTATACACGGGTGGACCATTTTGTTTCAGTAGAATTTTACGCCACCCACGCCTATTTTGAATGTAAACAATAGAGAAGATGAGGATTTTATCTGAACCAACAATTTGGTCCACCCGTGTATTTTTAGTGCGATTTGTTGATCGCCGCTCACTTTAGATCATAAAATACAACCATACCGTAGCAAAAAGCTACACGTAATGATCAAAATGAGCTTGGATTGCATTTTAAGTAAGTCTTGGTACAAAATCAATAAGTTTCTGGTAGCCAAATATATATCGACATACAGACACAAGCAAAATCGAATGTGATAGATTCGAGGGAGTCTATTATTTAAATTACCGCCACTAAATTCTGTATTATTCACAATGACCGGTTATAAAAGTCTCTATACAAATATTTTCTGAAACGTTGAATATTTTCTCTCGCAAACTTTCAAATAGTCGACGCACAAAAAATAAAAAGAAATTCTAATGAATCGTTCGATACAATCGATTGAATGAATCATTGGGAATGACTAGCAATGAATAATCATTTCTATGGAAACATTTTTTTTTGAAATGAATAAATCTTCGATTAAAAGTTCACTTTACTAGAACATGTCGTTAAATCATTTATACTGGGTGTGACACGTTTTCAGAGAACAAAATGTTGTTTTATTCACCTTGTTTCTCAGTAAAAAGAGTTTTCAATTCGTTTGAGGTTTCTCTTATAATCGTAGTCCTTTTTAATAATCTACTTATTAGTTTTTTGTGCGTCGAAAAGTTCGATATTTTGCCAAAATCTAGGCCAGCATGATCGAAAATATTCTCGAAGATTCGTCCATTCGGATGCTACGCGATGGACCATTCAGTGAGTCATCTTCAAATCTCTTCTGATTGGCGGAGGCGCCACCACTACTATGACTCACTTTTTGCAACTCGGAAAGTCGAATAGCCGAAAAAAACTCCGAATTGAGTGCATTATTCGAAAGAGAATTTGAGAAGAGAGCTCGATTTTAGAGAATAAAAAGGAATGAAAATCATTAGAGCGGAATTACCGGTAAAGGTGAACACAAAATTACCATCAGTGAATATGCTTATTTGTCAGACTGGTTTTATGGGTCTTCAAAGGGCAGTGAAAGGACACGTAGACTTTAAAAATATTACGAATCGTACCATCAAAGCTTGTTTTTTTTGTTAGAGAGCTAATATGATGGAATATATCATGTACTTATATGAATCTAAACAAAAGTGAAAGACTGACAAAAGTGAAAGACTGACTGACGATAATATCACAAATGTCCGCATTAAAACTTTTTGCCTGTCAATTTTGATTAAACGTCTGGTGCCCGAACCCTGGTCTAACGTCACACACGATCCTTCTGTACCTCGGATCGCCTTTCCCGGCGTATTATTTTTTCAATGATTAAATTTTGACTGCCGTGAAAGGCTATACAGAGGCTATACCATATTCTGAATTATTAACAACTTTGACAGATAATACAAATTAACAAAGGCGGATGTGACTAATTTATAATAAAACGCGTTTAGGTTGTTAATTTTGGTGATACATAGGACTGGATCGTCTATTTCAGTTGAAGTTTATTGGGCGATATTTTTGACATTTTAAAGGTTCCAAAAAAGTCCGAATGTTTAACGAGCGTAAATATGGGTATTTATAACAAGAAGACTCCTCAGAGGAGGAGAATAGTCTCTTGTGATGTCTGTTTGATTTTGTATTCATCTAACGTACATTTTTCTATACGTTTTAATTCGAAGAGGACAACAATATTTTTGGAACAAGTGAGATTTTTGAAGAGAAAACTATAGAATTAACTTTAACATTTTTGCTATTTTCAGACGTTTGAAACTCGATAAAAAGCGAAAGAATGGACGCTGCTTGGACCAAAAGCGGCGACGAGGTCCTAAAATATTTTGACGTCCAGCCAGAGTTAGGACTGAATGAAAAACAAATTGAAACTAATCGAGAAAAGTTTGGTTTCAACGAACTACCAGCAGAAGAGGGCAAATCATTATGGGCACTTATAGGTAATGAAAAGGCCCTAATATGTTTGTATTCAAAAACTTTTTCTTTCATTGTTCAACAAAATCAAACGCCGAATTATGACCATTTACTCGTTTTGTTTGAATACTATATTGTCCGACTAAAACTAACTTCACGAGTTATATATTTTTGCTAAATTTCCAGCTCAATTTCCAGCTCAATATAAACCAATCCTTTTCTATAACTAGTTTATAGACTAGGTGCTTTGACCTTGGTCGATGAACAAATATATAGCTTATAATGAAGGGAAAACATGACCTTTCAAGTAAGCTTTGAGATGTAAAACGCGAATATTGGACTTCAATAAAATAGAATAGGTCACGTGTGATTATATAGGCTATATAAATATCTATTTCAGTTGAACAATTCGAAGATCTTTTGGTTAGAATTTTGCTTTTGGCAGCAACTGTTTCATTCGTTTTGGCTTTTTTCGAAGATGATGAAGGTTCTATTACTGCGTTTGTTGAGCCATTCGTTATTTTGATTATTTTAATTGCGAATGCTATCGTTGGAATTTGGCAAGAAAAAAATGCAGAATCCGCTATCGAAGCATTGAAAGAATATGAATCAGATACAGCCAAGGTTATTAGAGGAGATCGAAAACAAATTCAACAGATTCCTGCTCGGGAAATCGTCCCTGGTGATATTATTGAAGTCTCAGTTGGAGACAAAATCCCAGCCGATATCAGATTATTAGGAATGGTTGTATTGAACAGGTCTCAGTAAGGTTACTCTGGATGACTGACACACCCATCGAAACCAAATTAAACTGCAGATTTTTCGTTAATCCCATGCTTTGGACTCGTTAAAAATGATGAGAGTCAGACTATTACCCATTCAAGACATCACAAAATATATATGATGACGGTCCGGTGCGGTAAAATGTCCCTCGCCAAATTATCACCAGATGTTTTAGAATAAGGGGGACCCAGCTTATCGATGAGCTAGCGCTCAGCTGCACACTCAGATGGCTAATAGATGAACACTAATAGATGAACACTAATAGATGAACACTAATAGATGAACACTAATAGATGAACACTAATAGAAGTGGTCGATGAACACTAAGCACGCATCGGCCGATGTAAAAAGTATTATCTCCAGCCCTTACCCTGGTAGACATCTATTTCTTAGTAGATGAGATCCTCATCTTCTCTATTGTTTACATTCAAAATAGGCTTGGGCGGTGTAAGATTTTACTAAGAAATAGATGTCCACCACTGTATTTATAACCCTAACTATATTAAGAAATAATACCTGACGGTCAACTTATTTGTATTCAAGTTTTGAGCAAAAAATACTTATATTGTACAACCATATAAGAAATCAAAAGTACAACTCTCCGCGTTGATCAAGCTCTTCTTACTGGTGAATCTGTTTCAATTATCAAGTTTATTGATGCTGTACCAGATCCACGTGCTGTCAATCAAGACAAGAAAAATATTCTTTTCTCGGGTAATGCTCGTTCGAAATTTTTTTTGAAAAAGCCTCGACTATAACAACCTTGTTTATTTTTTTATTTATAGGAACAAATGTTGCTGCTGGTAAGGCAGTTGGAGTAGTAATTGGAATCGGTGAAAAAACTGAAATTGGTAAAATTCGAAACGAAATGGTGGACACAGAACAAGAAAAGACTCCACTGGCTGTTAAAATTGATGAATTCGGAGAACAATTATCAAAACTTATTTCAATTATTTGTATCCTCGTCTGGGTTATTAATATCGGACACTTCAACGATCCAGTTCATGGTGGTTCATATCTTAAAGGTGCCGTTTATTATTTCAAAATTGCTGTTGCCTTGGCTGTGGCAGCCATTCCAGAAGGTCTTCCAGCTGTTATTACCACATGTTTGGCTCTTGGAACAAGACGAATGGCAAAGAAAAACTCAATTGTCCGCTCATTACCTTCTGTTGAAACGCTTGGATGTACATCCGTCATCTGTTCCGATAAGACTGGTACATTGACAACCAATCAAATGTCCGTCTGTAAATTGTTTACTGTCCGTGATGTCAAATCTGGTGAGGCCGTTTTTGATGAATTTGGTGTAACTGGATCAACATATGAACCAGTCGGTGACGTTATGAAAAATGGACTCAAAATTGACCCAACTGAATATGACGCTTTAACAGAAGTTGCCATGGTTTGCTCCCTCTGTAATGACTCTGCTATCGACTTTAACTCTTCAAAAGGCCCGTTACAAAAATATAAAAGGATAATTACAAATAATTTAATTTCGAAATATGACATTTCTGTAACAACAATCAGGAATTTACGAAAAAGTTGGTGAAGCAACCGAAACAGCCCTTACAGTTCTCGTTGAAAAATTGAACGTTTTTGGAACCGACACAAGTATCCTTTCAGCTCATGATAAGTGCAATGCTGCCAACTCAAAATTTGCAGAACTTATGCACAAAGATTTTACTCTAGAGTTTTCGCGTGATCGTAAATCAATGTCCGTCATGTGCTCACCAAACTCACAAAACCGAGGTGATACTGGATCAAAAATGTTCGTCAAGGTAAGCCGTTTTATTCGAAAATGAAGTTTTTCCGAAATAATTTCTTCGGAGACCAGTATTCTAATTCTCCTTTAGGGTGCACCAGAAGGAATTGTTGACAGATGTAATTTTGTCAGAATCGGCCAAGAAAAACTTCCACTGACTCCGGAAGTAAAGGCTCAAATAATGAAACTAATTGGTGAATATGGAACTGGTTCAGACACCCTTAGATGTCTTGCCCTCGCAACTGTTGACGAGCCTATTTCACGTGATCAAATGGACCTTCAGGTATATTCCAGTATAACTTAGACTTAAACTAAACTAATAATTTCAGGATGCAACCAAATTTGTCTCATACGAATCAAACATGACATTTGTTGGTGTTGTTGGTATGTTAGATCCACCTCGAATGGAAGTAAAAGGAGCAATTCAAGAATGCAAAAAGGCTGGAATCAGAGTCATTATGATTACTGGTGATAACAAGGCCACTGCCGAAGCAATCTGCAAAAAAATTGGAATTTTCGCTCCAAACGAATCCACCGAAGGTAATCAACAAAAATAACTATGACATACATATGAATGTCATGTTAACAAATAAATTAAGGAAAAGCGTTTACTGGAAGAGAATTTGATGACTTGACAACTGCCCAGCAAAAAGAAGCATGTCTTCAAGCTAGGAAAAGTTCTCAAAAGTATTTGATTTGGAAAGCTTACAGCCTTTTCGTGTTTTTGTTATTTGCATATTGATATCTAAAAAAGACTTTTCGCTCGTGTTGAACCAAGTCACAAATCAAAGATTGTCGAATATCTCCAAAAGAATGGTGACGTCACTGCAATGACTGGTGATGGTGTCAATGATGCTCCAGCATTGAAAAAAGCTGAAATCGGTATTGCAATGGGTTCTGGAACTGCTGTCGCTAAATCCGCCTCAGGAACAGAGTTTATAATCAATACGTTCGTTGAATCATAGACACCCAGAAAATCGTCGACATATTATAAATTTGCCAAGATATGGTTCTGGCTGATGATAACTTTAGTTCAATTGTTGCAGCTGTTGAGGAAGGAAGAGCAATTTATAATAATATGAAACAATTTATCCGTTATTTGATCAGGTAAAATAACTCAAAGAAATTAGCAAGGTTTCATACTTTACTTTAGTTCCAACATTGGTGAAGTTGTCTCCATTTTTTTGGCAGCTGCATTGGGTGTTCCAGAAGCTCTCATTCCAGTTCAACTCCTTTGGGTTAATTTAGTCACTGATGGTTTCCCTGCTACTGCACTTTCTTTCAATCCACCAGATTTAGATATTATGGATAAGGAACGTGTTTTAATTTGCCTTGCAATGAGTGAACAACAGTCAAGTATTTAATTATTTTGTGAAGTGTAGACTTCTCTGTTTGAATCGGGTGAGCCATATTTTAAGGCGGCTCATTTTAGGCTCCTTTTAGTTTATTTTTTGGCAGTCCTTGGACCTTTTTTTTAAAGATAAATGGGTTGACTCATAAATAATGACTCGTAAGGCTTGAGGAAAGTTCAAAATTCATTTTGGTCTTGGTTAAAGCCGATAAAAAACTCTCAGGACACTCAAAATGAGTCATTTTAATCAAATGAGTCATTTTTAATTGGTCAATCTAATTTTTAAATAGATCAGCAGAACCGCTGATTTTTTTAAATTAATATATTTTTTTCCGTAAAACAAAATCTTTAATTTTAAACAAACCGTTAATAAAAAACGTTTTAATATTCCGGATTTTGAGATTTGAGTCGTGACGTCACGAGCCGAGCCAGTTTTTTTCGAGCCGAGCCATTTCGCCTTACATTGCATGGGTTCTTAATGATTTATAAAAAAAAACAAATAAAAGGCACCACGATCATCATCGGACACTCTTATTTCTACTTGGTTATTGATTCGTTATACCGTTATTGGTATTTATGTTGGCTGGGCAACTGTTGCTAGTGCCTCCTGGTGGTTTATGTTTGCTGAAGGTGGTCCACAAATGACCTGGTGGCAACTGACCAATCATATGCAGTGCAAGACACAGCCAGAAGACTTCGCTGGAATGGATTGCGGCATATTCCAGGATGCTCATCCAATGACAATGGCGCTATCAGTCCTTGTTGTGATCGAAATGCTTAACGCTTTGAACTCAGGATCGTGTTTGTCATCAAAAATGAAATATCGTTATTTTTGTTTCGTAGACTAGAACTCGAAATCAAAAACACAAAACAAGTTTCTGAAAATCAATCCCTTTTGGTTATGCCACCATGGAGAAATATGTGGCTCGTTGGCGCCATCATTCTTTCATTCGGACTTCATCTTATGATTATGCACGTTGAACCAATGCCAATGATTTTCAATATTTGTTCCCTCAATGTCGCTGAATGGAAGATGGTTATGAAGTTGTCATTACCCGTTATTTTGATAGGTAAAACCATACATTTTGAAAAAAAATAAAATTGAATTTTTATTTTAGATGAACTTTTGAAATTCGTTGCTCGCGAATACGTCGAAAAGAACGAAATTGAGTCAGAAAAGAAGACTCAATAAAATCGCTCAGTCATGTTTGTTCATGAAAAACATCAAACTCTGTTCAACTCGAACTGTCGTTACGAAGAAAGATAAAAAAAGAGATTCCGTTCCTCGGAACAATTCTGCCCAATAGCTCTTATTTATTGTAATGATGTGCAATAATACACTTTAGCATCTTTTCTTTTACTCTTTATTCACTTTTTTTATTGGCTCAAATCCTTTAGAAAGGTTTCATACAGGTTAACAACGGTTGACACCTAGTGTTGTCCATTCACGATCAATTTCCTGGTCAGATAGAGAGTCTCCGGACACTCTACATGATCGAATTATGCACTTATCATCGCTCTAGTTAAATTACAATCTTCAACTTAATCACTCTTGTGCCGTCCAGAGTAGACCGTTGTATTTCAAGCCGTGTCAACATTCGTGGGCTGATTACAACAAACATTACTCGGATGTCTTTATAAATCGCATGTCAATCTCACTGTTATTCAAATAGGTTCAAATAGAATTTCTCATATTAAAATTTGTTTTTTTCGCTTCTAGAATGTCAAGTCCAGACGCTGAAGTTCGTCTTTACGATTCGCCAACAGACTCGATTTCAAGTTTGAATTTTAATTCGGATGGTTCTAGATTACTTTGCTCTGCGTGGGATTCAAAACTCAGATTATATAATGTTGACAAGGAACGTTTCAAGACCATCGGAGCCTCTATTCAGGAAACCTTTGGAGTGACTTAAGGATACACCATTGATTTGAGAATTTTTGAAATCTCGGTTTCTAAGCATTGAGGGATACTAATTCGGGGTCAGAGCATTCGAACATGACCATGAAAAAGTACATTTACAATATCCAAAACTCGACAAATTGACACTTTTACATAGCTTCTCGGAATTCGGCCTAGATATCGAAATCACCGAAATTCCCACGAAATCCGCCCGAAATTTTGATGCCATTGAATTCAGCGTACTAAAAAACCCTAATAATCAATTTGGTAGCCTGAAAACCATCTTAGGTAAAAATAAGTTTCTCGAAATTCAACCTAGATATTGAAATTGCTGAAATTCCCACGAGATTCGTCCTAAATTTGAGAAAGAAGCATGTTGGTCACTCGAGAATCATGTTATAAACATTCTGAGCGAAAAAAACTTCCAAAAATATTGCGTTGGTCACAGAAAAGCCGATTATTCGTTTTAATCGTATGGAAAATTTCCTGACTATCTGATAGTCTGTAGAAAGATTCATGCATGTAGGTCATCGCGTTTTAATATAAATA
>SCLD01089927.1:0-13412 GCA_004367895.1 Oikopleura longicauda | reverse complement strand
ACCAATGTAGTCGTCACCAGCCTTAACGTAAGCGGCAGGACCAACGTAGTTGTTGTGTTCGCACGCAAATCGAGCACGATGACGTGATTTTCTGGTCCGAACACGTTTAGCCTCTTTCTTTTCCTTTTTAAGTTCGGCTTTACGAACCAAGACTTCAGGTTGATCAGCGACTGATAAAGCATCAAAAGCAGCTTCGGCGACGGCAGTTCGTTCGTGCCTGGCTGTAGTATATGGACCAACGCGATCATCATTATGATCATCCAATACATAGCACATGATGCCACCAATGTTGACTTTCAAGGTCCCTGAACGCAAACGAGACAATCGCGTCTCGTCTTTGTTCTTTTCAAAAGTTCGAGAAGGACGAAGAATCGATTCCGTGACGGTGGTAGTGTCCATTTCAGTTCCGGTGACTGCACGCGATTGTTCAGCACCGGAAGTCGAAGCAGTGGCAGCATCAGTAGAGCCACCATCAGTGGCGACAACGAACTTACCAGTGTAACCGTCGTCACAAAATTCCTGACGAATAGGCTTTCGAGGGTTCAACTTTTCTGGATCGTTGTAATAATCATCGTCAGCATCAAAGTAACCGGCAGCATAACCACGAGGGTCATCCTTATCACGTCCAGTCCATCGCCGAAGACGAGAAGTAGTCAAACCACCACGTCCAACACAATGAAGTGGTTTTAGTGATTGACTACCACGGCCAAAACAGTTGTGGCCCCTATGTTCGTCTAGATATTTCTTGGACAAAGTGGACACATGCGCCATATGTTCAGCCAAAGCAGCTTCCTGTAGCTCTTGAGTGGGTTGAGGAGGTGGCGGTGTAGGTTGAAGCATGGGACCACATGGACTTCGATCACGTGAGCGCGATTGTGAACGTGATCGTTTTGCTGGTGGACCACCCTGAGACGGTGTTGGATATAAACCAGGCCCCTTAGTTCGACCAGAAATCGCTCCGGCCAAACAAGGAGCAGGGTTAGTGTTGTTGTTATCATTGACGGCACCAGCTTCGCCACAAGTACCGCTCTCATCAATGATCAAAGTCCGAAATTCGTCGTCAAGATCGTCTTCATCGACATCAACATCAATGGAGTCGACAATGTTAAACTCACTGAAGAAGTCAAAAATTTAGATGCTACCCAAACCTACCGAAAATCGCCAAAAATGAAGAAAATTCAAAATTTTCCCACCAACCTGGAGTTCTGAGAGTTGTCAACGACATCTTTGGGTTGACCAGGGGGAGGCGTCTTCATGACCGTCAAAAAGTAATCTCTAATTTAATCTCTTGGTAAAAACGATTAAATTAATCGTTTAGAAATTGAGTTTCTGAAAAACTCAATTTTTGTTACTGAGTTGAAAAATGAAAAATCTCAGATTTGAAAATACCATCTAGAGATTATTTTCGAGCCTACAGAAACCGACCAATCAAATCACTGGATTTTTGATTTCAAAAGCTTATCTTGAAAACACGATAAGATGAAAATGGTCTAGAAAGATTCACCGGTTGACGCGATTGTCAACTGTTGAATCCGTTAACTCGGTTAACGAAATAACGGCTCTTACACGGTCATTTTGAATAACGGTCATTTCTGGTATGCCAAATCGGGTAAAACGGTCATTTTGAGTATCAATCATCTCCGATTTTGTGTTTTCAGAAACTATGACAATCGAGCAATTAGATAATGATTGCAATTCCAACATGTTGCCCTCTCCAACAATCGCGCTAGAGAGCACAATCCTCATCCAGAAATTTTCCATTTTCAAAAATTAAGTTTCCAATAAACAATTGGAAAATTAATTTTCATTTGAAAACGAAAATTAGTTCAGAGAACTTCAACCAAAAATTAACCAAAATATCAATCGCGATATCTTGGATATTTTTGGCAATGTCGAACATACTGAGAGGCCGTCGAAGTTACAATGTTGACCTCAAGAAAAAGAACCACAAGAGGGAGCTCGTGGTCAAAGCACTGACCGCCAGAAAACGCGAACAGGTGAAAGACAAAATGTTGTTGGACATCATTGCCGCGGTCCCCCGTTCAACAGGTGAGATTATCGAAGAAAAATTGAAGTTTGTTCGCAGCCAAAACGATTTGGACGCAGACAAACTTGAATTGGCATTGTCTCACTGCCAAACCTTGGCAACGAATTTGAATGGATCAAAGCCGGAAGCACTGATATCTGATCCGGTACGTATCTTGTGGTCAGAAGCAATTGAAGCCATCACAGGGCAGACTTCGCGATGGAAGGCCTGCCCTCTAGTGGTGATTCATCCTTACACTGGAACCGTAGAAGTGCTAACAAGTCTGTGTGGCAAGCACCAAGCCCATTCGGAATACTCACGAATGCGATTATTCGCTGAGGATCTGAAAGATGGCCTCGAAAATGTCCTGAGAGACATTCATCCCATCAAGGATGAAATCACTGGTCAATCATTGCCGATGGACGAAACAAAAGAAATATTATTAGATATTTCCGATGAAACTGGCAAAGAAGAGCGAGAATTCGATATCGTTTTTAACGACGGACGTCTTTCTGAAGACGACAACGACAGCGAGAACGATGGTTCAGTCGATTTCAATGAGGAATTGAAAAAGGTCAATCACGACTGGTCACTGGACAAAATCGAAGGAATTGAGCCTCTGAAGAAATCGCGATTGATTTCACAGGGGCAAGAAACGGAGACAAAGGTGCCACCATTGACAATAACTCCGCCGCCGACGACAATGAACCAATCGCAGTCATCATCGTCGGACTTCTCATCGCCATTAATTGGAATTGAAGTCCAAGCACCGAATAAAACCAGACGCTCCGATCCAGTGAAATCCGGACCGGTAAGCAGATCCCTTACGTTCCAATCCGAACGAAAGGTGGTGTTCAAACCAGCACAGTGGCAACGACCAGAACCAAAAGAGGCACCAATGCCATCACCGACGTCATCTCAACAATCGACGCCAAGAAAACCAAAACCAGTTTCTGATTTCTCGGATGCATTTCCAGACGGATATACAGTTATTCCGATCCGAAATAAAAACAAGAAATCAGAAAATAAGAAAATGAAGGACAAGAAACGGCCAGTTTCAAGTCCTAATTACCCAGCCAACAAAACATCTCGAATGGACCAAACAGAAGCCGCCATTCAGCAGATTCAAATGGCTCAAGCCAATCAAAATGAAGTATTGGCCAAATTGGCGGAGCAAATGGGACAATTCAGTTTTCATTTCGCCATGCAAAATTCGAAGAACCAGTGAAGAAACTAAAATAAAAATTATTTTTATTTTTTTTATCTTTAGGATCAAGATTGAAACGATTTTCAATCATCTAGTCTACTGTCTTCTGAATTTATTATACCTGTACTTAATACCCTTATTGGACCTATTGTCCATCACAGCAATACCAAAAGGTATGATTCTAAAGGGGGGGCCACGTTCGTAATTATAAGAACCGGTGGACCTATAGACCTATAGGTTGATTACAGTGATTTAAGTTCGTGCGATTACGAACCGTAATCAACCTATCCAGCGATAGCTCTAAATTACCATGATGGACATCGCTCCATCTTATTAAGTCCTCTGTTAAGTAGGGGCGCTCTAGAGCTGCTGCGCTGAAGCTTACCACTCCGTAGGGCTTAAGGGACCGGACGAGTTGAGTTCCGAGAAACCCGTCTAACGTTAGCATCCAGTCCTTGGAGCTCTTGATAGATTTAGGCCCGGTAAGTTCCTTCTTGTGTTCCTTCTTGTCTATTTCACAGTACAAATATTTATTATTAATAAAAGGTATACTACGAAAACCCAGTTTGTTTAATTACCGCAAGGTACTTTATCACGTGGTGACTTTTCGTGTGAAAGAAGCAAGAAACCAGCTCCCGAATCAAAATACCGGGTGCTAAATAAAGGTTAGATAATATATACATATATATTCAAAATTAATGGCGAAAATGGGGGATTTATCGTCACAAGGCCAGGTATGGCTGATGAAAGCAGCCATGAGTGGCAATGCATTTCGATTACCTGAGAAAATCGAAACAGGAAAGTTTGACCAAACGTTAAACTTATGGTTTACATGTTTATGTGGAAACATGAAAACCAGTCAAGTGAGGGCCATGCGAAATTTCAAATTTTTGTGGCGAAGAGACGATGAGAAAATCGCAACACGTCCCAATCGCGGGGTTGCGAAAAACTTGAAACAGTTGCAGTTCTTTATGAGTGCGGGTCGAATTGACAGAAGCGATTTTCCGTCAATCGAATTAGAACAATGGGCCGCACTCGAAGAAGCAACAGAAGTAGTGTTCGAGTATGTACCAGCAGTTTATGCAGTTGATCTTCAAGGAAACACAACCAACACAGTAGAAACACCAGCAAAGGTAGCATCAGCAAAGAAACTATTGGATACCATTGACGCGATTGTCAATGGTATCACTAATGGTTACTACAAGGAAACTGGAACCGTTCCAGGTGCAAGTGCTGACGCTTATTTCAAAGGTGCCGATGACGCAGTTGAAGCCATGGAGGTGGTCTATAGCAACATGGAAATGTACCTTCCGTATGCTATAGCGCCGAGTTTCGCTCTGGGGTCATACGGAAGCTACGACTCACTCATGTCCGCCCTTAGGCGATTCTATGGGGAGGACGAGTGTCAACAGACCATGGTTGATGTTATCCGGAAAATAATCAAAGTTGCAAAAACAAACCAAAGAATGGAGCAAAAGGTGGCAGAATTCCGTGAAATCGCTCACAGATTAATGATAAAAGGGCAAGAAAATTGGTTGAAACCAAGAGATTTCACGGACGATCGAACGGCGTTCATGATGGCGGACGAAGAATATGGACCATTCGATAATACGATGTTCACCGCACTAGTAATGGCGTTGACAGTACCAGAAGGTAGATTTGGAGCGATCCAAACCTTGTTCAACGCGCGGACAACGGACATATCGTACAAAGGATGGCATGAAAACCGTCCGGAATTATACAAAATTTTAGACAATGAACGAAAAAGCTCCGGAGCGATTTCCGGAGTAGCCACCGATGACGCCATCGGCTATGCTGGAGCAGCAGGTTGGAAGAAAGATAAAAAGAAAAATCAAAAATTTCAAGGTCAGAAAAAGCAGAATTACCAATCGAAACCATATAATGGAAAACAATCCAAATATAATGGTAGTGATGGTAAAAAGGCTGATCGAATGTGCCGATTTTGTTCACAACAGAGTGGAAAATTGGTGTACCACGATGCACCATACAATGGGGGGCGTAATTGTAAGAAATCAAAAAGTGGTGGTCGACAATCGCGTCGATTAAATGCTGTCAATAGTACTAACGGTGGGGCCGGAGGCGATTCTCCAGCCGCTACCGTTGGTGAAAACGACTCCTCATCTGATGATGTTGATGGCGATTCAGATTCAGACATTGGTGCATTGAATGAAGAATACTATCCTTCGTTCAATGGTGGTATTGGCTCCACCATATGACTAGGCCAAGTCAACACCACTGTTAACACTGCATCACCAACCGATTTGTTTACACCTACACTTGACTGTACTTTTACGAAATCTGGGAATAAAGTGTTAAATACGTACGCGGGAAGAGTTACTTTCGACAGTGGTGCGTGTCTCTCAGTGGTACATGAATCAATGCTGTTGCAGTGTGATCATGAATTTACGGGCCAGCGAGTTAAAGAGTACTCAGGTGCAGGTGGTGAGCGATTACCGTTGTTGGCAGAGGTAGCGGACATGAAAGTGCATGTGGATGTCATAGGTTGGGTGGTGTTTCGAAATGTTCTGGTGTTGAAGAAAGATGCGAAGTTCACACCGACGTTGTTGGTGGGACGGTATGATCTTCAGCGACTGAAGATCAATCTGAACTTCCAGAAAGGTACCATCAGTTTAAAAACCAGTGAAACATCAAAAGTGATATCAATGCCACGAAAACGATCGAGTGCAGTGGCACGGGTAGCTCGAAAAATTGACTCTCGCACCAATCGCGGTGCTAAAGAGTCAAATCAGATGGTAGTGTTACCTGGTATACGAGACACATGGCACGATAATCCGAATCACAACAATAATGAAAGTGCTTTTGCTGCAGCTATCATCCGAAAATTCCAAATTCTAGAAGAAGATAGGATTGGAATGATTTCATGTGAAGATCCGGAACAGATTCAACAGCAGCACATGGTCGCAGAAGATTCATGGAGCACCCAAGCGATTTTGGGTGATCCATGTCACTTTATAGACGAATGTTGCACGGGTTGTGATGAATGTATCGACACAAAAATTAAAGATTGGATCAATAAAAACGGTCAAGCGCCCGAGGTGAATGAGAAAGCACCTGACAGTGCAATTGTACGATCACTCCGAGCGTATATTGAGCGTGAACGTCAACGATCGCGTTCAACGTACACGCACAAACAATGCACAATTGATGAAAATTTTGCAACTAAAAACCCAGAATTAACATCGAAGATTGTGACGCTGTTGGAGAAGTATAAGCAGGTCTTTGCAGGGGATATTGGCAAGGTTAGCAAAGAATATGAAGTGGATGTCAAAATGGTAGGTGAACTATCACCACAGAGGCCAGGGCATCAAAAATTCCAAGGAACTACGCTTGTGGCGATTCTCAAGCAGTTCCTTAAACAAATAGCCCACGGTATCTTGGTAGATGTCTTTGAAGCTGGTGTGGTACCAAAAAGTTATTTGAACACCCTACCCATCAAGAAAAAGGACGATGATGGGAAAATATTAGAAGCAACAAGTGCGTTAAGGATAGTAGTCGATTCTACACCCGTTAACGCACACACGGAATTCAGAGGGGGTCAAACTGACAACTTGAATGACGCAGTCAACTTCGCTGCCGCAACCAGTGTAAAAGGGTTCAATTTCAAATCAGACATAGGGGACGCTTATTATGCAATTCCGATGAAAAAGCGAATGTGGGCGTACTTTTGTGTGATCGTTCCATTTTTGGGAACATTCGCGTACACTCGACTGGTCCAGGGATGGATGCCGTCCGCGAATTTCTGTCAAGAAGTAATGGGTAGAATATTCTTCGAGCTGCACGAAGATATGAGAAGGTACATGGACGACGTGATAATCGCATCAGTCGTCGATGGCGAAAAATTTCTGACATTAATAGAGCGATTTCTATTTATATGTAGCAGAAATGGCCTTCGGCTAAAAGGACCAAAGACGTTCATTGGTGCAACGGCATTTAAATTTTTAGGCCGTCACATTCAAGCGGGTCAAATCGGAGCAAGTCCCCATTATGTGTTGAATTTAATGAAAGTGGAACCGGAAGACATTAAAACACGTACACAAATGAGATCGTATGTGATGTCATTTGCGTTTTTGGCAATGTTTCTGTTTCGAAGTAGCGAACTACTAAAACCGTTACGGGATGTAATGAATGGGGACGGAAAAGAACGAATTGTTTGGACCGAAGATCTCCGAAAAGCGTTTGCGAAATCAAAGAAGGCGCTAGGGGAGTTAACGAAGGTGCATGCGTTTAATCCGAAACATCAGACAGTGATGGTGGTCGATTCGTCGAAAGTCGCAACTGGTGGTTTTATCTACCAAATCGGCTCAGATGGAAAACCAAACATAATAGGATTTTTCAGCCGAACTCGCCGAGATAAGGAACGAAAGGTAACACTGTCGTCGTGTCACATTGAGCTGATGGGCCTCAAGGCTATGGTGGTGGCATATGTTCCGTTATTACGGCAAGCGATTTTGCCGATAATAGTATTAACGGATAATGCACCCCTAGCGGCGATTTGGCAAAAATTCAAACGATATGAAGAACCATCACCGTGTACGAGGGCGAACAATGCGGTGTTTGTGATGAATCAATGTGCTGACCTTCGGATTCAACATACAAAGCATACAAATCATAAACTTAAGTTTGCGGACATGTTGTCGAGGTTGAACATCACAAGAACAGCTGATACCTGCGAAGGTGCTCCAAAATGCACTATCTGTAAAGCAGCTGATATTGACGACGACAGTCCGGCACAGATAATCGCAACTGTGACCGAACTGATAAACAAAGAAGCCAACCACGGTAACATTCTCGATAAATCCGAGTCGGGACTATTTGGAGTGCCGTCGGATTCATGGACATTTAGACCAGCAACAACAACACCAACAACGTTAGCAGCAGTAGTACCGTCAACAATCGCGTTGACGGACTTATTGGAGAATTATTCGCTGTTATGGGAGTTACAATCAGCTGACAAGCGATTTTGTCAGTTGAAAAGTGACATTCAGAAAGGACGGGTTAGTTATCCCAAAAAGCGAACACCGATGCAAACATTGTTGGAGAAACGAAAGGCGAAAATAGTGAATGGAGTGTTGTATTTGGAAAAGGTCAATCAAGGTGCAACCAGGTTGGTCATACCGATCCCAGATAAACATGCTGCAGAAATTGTAATGGTGGTACATAGAGCAGTGGGACATGGGTCGTTGTCACAGACGGTGAAGCAAGTTCAACGCCATTTTGAATTTTCAAAAGCCAAAGAAGTAGTAGAACATGCTTTAAAGCATTGTATCAAATGTGCTTTGATGAAAGGATGCCAGAAATCGTACTCAAAAGAAAAACTGACACCAGTCCCAGTCCCAAAAGAAATGTTTACGACTATTCTGGTCGACGAAATCACTCGGTCAGTACGAAAAACGTCAATCCAGGCACTGATCGCGATTGAAGCAGTGACTGGATTTATGACGGCCATCACATACAATAAAACGATGAAAGGCCATGATTTTGTGGCCGCGATGGGTCATGTTAAAGCGATTTTGAGTCCCCATAATATGAAAAATATGGTAATCCAGCTGAGGTGTGACAGTGCACCATGGCACACAAGTGCAATGGTCATGCAGGGATTGAAGTTGATGAATATCGAGCTGGTACTACATTCATCTACAACACTGTCGAAGAATATAGTACCAGAGCTCGACGCGAAAATAGGATTATTTTCAAGATATTTCATTCAAGAAGCTCAAAATACGCCCAAATCTATGGGTTTGGCTCTCGTATGCCATCTGGCGGCTGCCAAATGCAATAATACTATTGGAGGGTCCGGATTCACACCCACGGAATTATTTGTGGGTCGAGGATGGAAAGACAACGAAACGATCCAGATCGATGTTAAGAAGATTATTGAAGGAATGACAGAACGAAGAGCCACTCGAAGACGATATGAAGAAAAGAAGAAACTGGTGAAACGTCAAAAATCTGAACAGTCAATGATACCGTACGAAGAAAAGGATTTAAATTCGGACCTGGTGCGATTACCAGGTCTAACGGATTTGAAACCCGGTGACACAGTCACACTTATCCAAAATGTTGATAAAAATGAGCCAAAAGCTGCATGGGATGTTCAAAAAGTAGATTTCAAGAAGCGACAAGCAAAGTTGTTACGAAATTCAGGTCTAGATTGCCAACGTGGTCAAGCAAAATGGATCTGTTTCAGCCGAATAGACCAAATTTTTCCAGCGGAAACAATGATCTTACACTTGGCGGTGGAATCAGGAACAGAAGTGAACCCATTTATAGACGATCGTGGGATCTATCGCGACCCAGATCGTCTAAAAAGGTTCATTTTCAAGGCAGTGAGCGCGATTGCTCATTTTTCAGCAACATCATTGGTGTCGGATACGGCGGTGTCGACGTCCGCTTCAGAACTGATGCAACCAACACCACAACAAACACAGACAGCACCAACAACAGCTCTGATAAACACGGAATCGTCAAGTCTGGACGGATATCGTGTATGGGATGATATCACGGATATACCTGGGGTGATGCTGTCGTCCACGCGTCAGTTAGGACAAACGATGGCACAATTTTCGGTGTCAAGTTTGTCCGGACCAGGTTCAGAATTGGAGGCATTTGAGCACGGATCATCAAGCTTACCAAGGCCAAGTCTACCAGTGCACCGCGATTGGACACGGGGGCTTGGCAGTTTTGAAGATATCACAACGGAAACACTGTCAGATGTAATGGTTCGACAGCCAGGTCAAGCATTACACAGGTTAGTGGCAGTTCCATCGGGCACAATTCAATCGCGAGTTAAACGAACGCCAACACCGAAACGTCGCTTACAACCAAGGATATCTCCAAACGTAAAAGCAGAACCGAAGTTTACTCCAATTAAAAATAAGATTCTAGGGAGAAATCGCTCTCCAAAACTAGAACCAGGTTTAGCGCATTCAACACCGAAGCAGGAAGCTCGTACAAAACCGGAAGTGAAAGTGGAACAGGAAGTGAAAGTCAAACCGGAAGCGAAACCAAACGAAAAACGAGAAACTAGAAAATCAACTCGTCAAGCCAACCAGAAGTTCCAAAACTTCAAGGGACTATGCTGAGAACCTTAAAAATCACAACAACGATTGTTTTCAATTAATGTTTTATTTTCTGGTGATAAATAATGGGTCACTCCAAAAATCGCTTTGGAATGACCCATGTGAATATTTCGAACATTAGACAACGCGATAGTTGTCTAAGACACGATTTGATACAGTGGGGACAGTTTTAAAGATCGTCGAAATGAAGCTGCCCCATCAAAATATTATTGGCTTCGCCACGACCAAGAAAGACCAATCCTTCCAATCGATACTGCCAGTTGTCTGTCAACAATCCACGTTCACAACCATCGTCAATCCAGGCGTCCACCATAGTGTCATTGCCAATTTTGGCATAAGAATAGCCAGTTGAAGCTTCAAAATCATTTTCCAATCGTAACAAGTGAAGCTGGTCCAAATCTAATGAATCAGACGCAGCCAATGGTGGAGATCGAGCTGGATAAGACCGACGCTCATGACGACGGAGGTGACGGTAAGCGAAGAACAGCGACACTATGGAATAGGTATCATAATTTATGACTCATAAATCAAAAAAAGAAAAATTATTCAACGCGATTGTTGAATAAAAACGTACCGAGAATTCCATGAAATTGTTGAGTTGAACACATTGACAGATTCAAAAGAAGTTCCTTTCGAGTTGAGTAGGCGGAATACGGGATCGACAGACCATCAATGACTGGTGGCTCGTCGGTGTCACCAACGTGGAACCGGTTGACAATCGCGCCATCAGGCCCCGCATACGCTGGACTGAAAAACGCGAAAACCTCACGAAAAACTTCACGGGCACAAGTATTGACACCAAAATGATCCAACGAAGCCATCACAATCAACTTTAAAATTTTGTTATTGACTCAAAAATTTATCCAATGTCGACATCAAATTCGAAAACGACACAATTGACGTCATTCAATCATCACCAGCTCAAAAATTAAAATCAACGCGATTGTTGATTAGATAATTTTGAGCCGAATGACGTCATTTCAAAATGAAAAGTAATTTTCCAGAACTCTGATGAAATACCTGAAGTACTCGGCGCATGGGACGATATCCCCGATGGGAACGTTGTCGACCACCAAACATTTTGCCCCATTCACTACCAACATTGAGCAAAATCTTCATATCCCGATTTTTGAAATCCAAAACTGAAAAAGGGATTAAAATGAGATTTGGTGAAATTTGATTCTGAGCGATTTCAGAATTCCAAATTTCATTAAAATCTTACTTGTTGGACAGCGATCAACTTCCTCCCAGTCAATATCTTCAGGATAAACCACACCGTGATCTTTCGAGAGGACATAATGCCGATCATGCATTTTCATTTTCTTTGTCAAAAGATGGGCAATCGCGCCCAGTGAACAATCAGTTGACAAAGAAACTAAATTAATGGAGTCCAGATGGCATTGCTCACATGTCAATTCAGGGCAGCTGGCTTGGCCTTTATGCCGTCTGGGACAAGTATTTGAAGGATCATTCTCCATCAGCACCAGAGACATTGTTGGCACCGACTCCAAAGCATGACAACCAATTCGAACCACTGCCCGACGATAGCCATTTCCATAACGGGCGGTCGAATCTGAAATCAAAATGGGTCAGTTTTTTGATTGACCAAAATTCTAAATGATAAACCGCGCGATGGCGGTATTTGATTTTACAAACCTTCATCTTGGGAGTCCCAAGCACAAGGTGGCCCCCAGTAATAATGAAGAAAAACTGGAGCTAGTTTACTCTCCATCAACTCGCCAACACGATCAATCCATTTGAAATGGTCAATTGAATCACCACGAAACCCATATTGAAAAGCACCAGATGCAGCATCGTATGGAATAGAATACTCAATATTCCAGTAATAATAGAGTAGACTATTATCAGGGCTTGGCGCTGAAAAGTAATTTTGGATTTTGTTTCCATAAAACACGATAAGTGACGTCATAATTAAATGACGTCATTTTATGACAAAAACGTACTTATCATTTCATGCCGGTTCTCCGTGAATTGAGTCCGTACGACTTTGAAGTTGTTCGGCCTGTCCCGGTAGTCATCTTCAACATCGGATTCATCATCAACACCGACAGCAGAGCGAATGGCGTTGAAAAAGGGACGAGTTCGAAGGTCGCCACTGTTGCCCTGAAAATGAATGGCACGGCGGAAACATCGACGACTAAAAAGGTTAATTACCACCACGACCACAACTACTACGACGACTTACCCATGAGTGACTTGCTGAATAAGAATCAAGTCTTGTTCGCCACTCTGTTCAAAAATACGCCAGCGACCTTCCAGATTGGTCATAAACAACAGTTGTGCCCTTTCAACAGGACGTAAATCAGCTTCAACAACTGGACCGTCAGCAGCAGCATCACTGGCATCGGCGTCATGTCCACCAGTATAATCCTCCCAAGCTACAGAGACGTTGGGGTCATTGACGCGATTGTCAATGGTCTCAGCACTGACATCACTGGTGATACCACCGGCAATCGCACCGGTAGTAACAACAGTGGTAGATGGAACAGCCGATGTAGGAGCGGTCGAAGCAGAATCATCATCATCATCGGTGGTGGAAGGCAGACTGTAATCTGAGCCACTAGCGTTATCGTCAGAAGCGGTGGAACAGTCATCAGTCTCGGCAACAGCAGTCTCATCCTGAACAGGGACATCAGCAGCAATGTCAACACCATCATCGACAACAACAGCAGCAGGATCAACAGCAACAGTACCATGAGCAACCACCAAGTTGTGATTAGCCCTTGCTGTCGCATCAGCAACAGCAGTGGTCATGGCATGTGACCACAAACAGTTCAAAAATGAGTTGTTCTAAATTTAAGAAATAAGTTACTGGTGAACAAAAATTATTTCAAAACTTACTTTTGCCTTGATCAGAGTGATGTCATCGACAGGATCGAATTTATGAGATGCACCAGAGTAGCTGCACTTGTATTCACCATCAATGTCAACAGCACGTTCAACCAAATTGATCCACTTCAATGAAGGCCTTGGTTGACCGTCCATCCGAGGAGTGGTCCATGCCAAAGTCTTCTCAGTCAACAAAGTTGACATATCC
>SCLD01089915.1:0-13414 GCA_004367895.1 Oikopleura longicauda | reverse complement strand
TCGGCTTTAGCACCATGCCAAACGTCATCAGCTTTGACATCATCGTTTTGTGCAATTGCAACGGTGGCGAGGATAGCAAGATTGAGTTTCACTTAATTTAGAATTGTAAGGGTCTATCACATTAGCTTTGATCAGAAAGCTTGAAGCTGGTTGTGAAGTTTCTGAAATTATTAAACCAAAGTTACTTACTTTTTGAGTTTTTATTTCAATTTATTATTCTTATCGAATATTTGATGAAGAAAAATGGTATCTCGGTTGGTTTTATTTCGATCTCGATCACTATTGGCGCTTTTTTCCTCCTGTGAAAGTCCTCCAAAAGTTTATGTTTGATGTCCCATTGATCTCATTGGATCATCAAAATTCATTTCTGCATCTTGTACAAAATGCTTGTTTATCATCAAAGTATTAGTCATACAGATTTAACCGAAGTGAATCGTAATACCGGTGGCTTTTGGTACCAGTAGTCTATGGACCATAGACTATGGTTCAAAGGCCACGGGTAATTTTTGACAATTTGATCCCGTTCCGTTTATTCAAGTTTCGAACAGTTATGAAAAGAAAGTAAGTAAGTTATTGGGCACATTGATCAGTTAGAAACAACTGAAGGTTCATGCTTTAGTCTGAGATATTCTAGAAAGAATCAAAGCCTTCTAGATCATCTGGTGTGAGTAAACTAGCCAGCGAAAATTGATTTCCTCTTCGCCGTCGCATAAACGGAAATAACTCTGTTTTTGTTAATCCAGAATCTTTCAACTTATGGTTGGTTTTAGTTTTTGCACAACAAGTATTTGAATCATATGATTATGTTATACATTATTTATTGTAGGTATAACTTTTACATGTGTTATGTTACATAACTTATGTATTCAATTTGAAAATGCGGTTAAAACCAGGCTCGGTCAAAGCGTCATTGAAAGATCGTTTCCATTTATCCATAGGCTCAAGACCACTATCTTTAAGGTCAATTACCTAACAAAAATTAATCTCGGACAAATATCCGAACTGACTCAATTTTTATTTCGTGAGACTCATTCGGAAATTCCGATTATCTCTTCTAGCCAGTAAGAACTTCCTTTTTGATAAAACCTGTCCGTAGAGATCTGACTCGTAAGAAAAAATACATTCGAGATATGCTAATAAATAGAATCTCATAATTTTATTTTAATTTGAATGGGTATTTCAGTCAATTTGAACGATTTAAAAGCCATCCTAAACCATGAAATTGTCAAAAATCCGTTCGATACGAAGAGGTTTCATCGACGCTTTCGACACTTTTTCAATAAGTTGGCAAACCGAAATTTGGCATTCTGAAATATCTTTGGTCACTTATCTAAATCATTTTTGAACCTACAAAAACACATATGTTGGTCGTCGAAAAAGTCTGAACATTTATGTCTCAGTTTTTTATCGATGTCTCGGTTTTGGGAGGTTTTTTGAAAAAGTGGAAAAAATTTTGATTCGGTGATTATTAGATAAAATACGGTTCAAATCAATGATTTCAATATGATTTTACCTAGGAACATATTCTGGGTTTTTCGGATTATAAATAACATGCTTTTACATGGCCAAGCTTGATTGCGCCTCGCCAATATGGCTCTGTTTTCGTATTTGGTAAAATTATGTTAATATTTTACGTTTTAAGGAGCTCAAATATATAACCAGTTTGAACGCAGAAAATTCAGCGTTTTCAGAATCGTGACATGTTGATGCTTTCGCTATGTAAAATGGGTTTGGCGGACTAAAGCGGTTTTAAGTACGATGTCAAACGGACCATTTTGATCTGCTCGGCGCGGACTGGGCAGGTCAACACGGACAGGAAAGGTCAAGAATAATCTCGTACGAACGTTTAATTGAGTCAAATAATTTCTCGAAAATTGGTGATTGTAATACAGTACGGGTGACATTATAATTCAAATCAAATAATGCAAAGTCCATTGATGGTTACCTCATTTGGTTCAAGCGGCACCCACAGGATTCCAGATGGGTTTCAACTTTATCAAATCAGGCTCGCCTTGACATCACACTTATACACACACATCTACATATTTATGACTAATATATTATGACTTTGTTCATAACAATGCACGTTTTTGGACACACAGGAAGTACATGACATTGTCTTTTTACCAGGAAATTTGACCAAAGAGACAATGATGGAGACAAAAACTTCAAAATTTTTTATTTTAGACATTTTTGAATGCGGATTTATTGGATTTGGCAACTAAACGATGGCTTGAATGAATTTCCAGCGGATAAAACCTAATTCAAAATGCATAATCTTGTTGCGACTCAACCATAAAGTATGATCATTATGCTGAAGGGAGTGAAAGATCCAATAGTTGGATTAGTGTCAGTTTGTTTAGCTTTAGAACATCAGACTTGCATATTATATTATAGTGCAAAATAAATTTGATGTAACTTTTGTACGTGGATTTTTGTTTTGGAGTGTACCATTTATCCTGCTACAAGCAGATTGCTGTCTCACTTATTAAACTAAATTATTATTCGAACAAAATATCTAAATTGGATTGGGGTTCGATTTATACGTTGCAAGAATTGGAATAGATTTTTTTGAAGCGAGAGAAGATTAACCGTGGAACTGTCTTTGAATAAATTGGTTCAGCAAGCTGACACAAAATCACTTGGAGCGTTCAAAATCATTGATTTCAATGCGAACCAAAAATTAAATTCTAAAGAAAATGCAGTTTATAAAACATAAAGAAAATTCGATTGAAAATTCTCAACCTCGTGAAAAATCGTCATTACCTTGAATTTAATCGCCCAAAAATAATAACTTGAAGTCAAGTCTTGAACCAATTTTGACATGAACTTGGCTCAAGCTATTGATCCCGAATTTTCGAATCATTCGATGAAAATTTCGACTGAGCCGTCCCCATAATTTCTGCAGATGTAACTGGTAAGTAATTTTGATCTAAGCAAGAATTTCAAGCATCTAAGCGGAGATGAAATAAAATTTAATCCTGTATAAGCACGAAATTGGACCAGGTGAAATTTCATGATATCAGGGTTGAACTGTATCAACCACAAAAGATTTTGATTTTGAGGGAACATAATTTTGGATCAAAGATTTCACTGCGGCTTCTCCGAAATCTGGGGCTTCTTAAAACGGAAACTAGAATTTTGCTTCGTATAGAACTCTAATACGACATCCGGCTTAATTTATCGAACTGAAATGACTGAATCGACTCAGAAAACCAATTGTCAGATTTTCCACTGATTTCCGAAATCTTTTCAAGTGTGATGACAAAGCTAAATGGCCATTCATAACCACAGCATTCCATTTCTGTCAGTTTTTGTCAATTGTTTTGGTCAAATCTTGGCTTCTATATGAACCGAACAAAATTGATTCAATCTCCAGTCAGACTTCAAAACCAAACGACCAGATTTTGACCAATTTTCGACGTTTGAATCGATTCCACGTTCAATTGACTTTCATTTCAAGTCTTCTTGGAAAATATTTTCCATTTTCCTGATATGATACCAGACTGATGTGATACCGGACACACTGCATCACGGTTAACTTAACGGTGTTTCAGGTATAGACTTCTCCGAACATATCTATCTCATTCTAATGTGACACGCCCCATATTCAATTTAGAGGATTCATGACTATTTAGAAATAGTTATTCACCAAAATCCGTACCACAGTAAAATATCCCAATTCAAAATCACTGGCCAAAATGTGGCCAATAATGGAAATGACTTCAAGTTTGGTTATGTCGGCTTGTTCAAACGTTGATTTTTTTCTAATCGTGAACACTCACGAACGGGTTATCTAGAAAAGCTTAGACCTGATTTAATGGTACGAAGCTCAAATCAAAATAATAATTTTTCAATTCGTATTGATAGAAGCTATTCTTAGCAGGAAGCTGAAAGAATAACCGGATCCGAATTACGATAGGATCATTAAATAAGCATGGATTTTAGATCTATTAGATGGGAAATGATTTCAGAGCTACATTTTTTTCTGTAGAAACACATTTTTGAACTAAATGAATAAAAACGCAAATAAAAATGGTATTTTGATAACGGTCTAATGATTGATATTTATCTATTTCTACGTCCGCGCTAAACCAGTTTCAAACTCTTGAAGAACTAAGCGACCTGTTGAACAAAACTCTTAGTAAGATATTCACCGTTTCGTGTAAAATGCATCATTTCACATTGGATTTCACAATGAGCATATCTTATTTGTCATGCGATTAGTCGCCGCGCGATATAACATGCCGAGCGATCTTCATTTTAATGTTCGCACCCCTGAAGAGAAGTTTATCTCAATACGAAAATCAAATCAACGTTTAGAATTCACCCTTTTCAGTGAATATTTCCGGTAAAGATGCCATCGGAACGTTTTTCACACTCGTTCTTGATGAAATTAGTATTGTGCGAAATTCTCACCAACCATTTCAAATGTATAACAATTTTATAAAAATTTTGAACATTTTTCGATCTTTGTGAAACCTTTTTCTTGGTTGACATCCTTGGCAATGTCAAGTTGACATGGTTGACCCAAATTTCACATTTGGAACTTGTATTTGTATCAATCATGACTCACGAGTCGTGAGTCATGGAAACCATTAATCGATTTAAACGTGATTTAAAGACCAATAAGACGAGCGTTGTTCAGGCTACTGGTCTTGCCAACCACAAAATGAATTTAACGAGATTTTGAAGAACTATTCTAAACTGAAACGCTAACAGAGCATTTGTAGTTCATTTATTTCAACTGATATCGAACCAAAAAACCTTGTTGACCAATTGCCCTCACGGAAGCCCACTCAGTCTTCGTTTAACTGTTCACCAAGCCCAACCGCAAAGTCAACAGTTTCATCAAATACAACCTAAATAATCAATTTTTATAACCATCTTTGAACACGAATTACTCTGTGAAATCAAGTTTCATCAAAGGTAAAATTACCTCGGTGACATTTTTCGTAAAGTCGAAGAGGTCCCCCGCAATGTCAGCGATTTGTTGACAACCTGTTTCAAGTTCGATATTTTTTAATCTAACCAATTCTCGATACATAACTTTAGCACTTTTACTTACATCGATGATATCATAAATCAGTGGTTGATTTCAAAAACATAAATTGATTATAATTTTCTAAAATGTGTTACTTTTCAAAAATGCGAAATTTTAAACCTCAAAATTTTTACTATCGAGCAGGTCCTTGAACAGCACTGAACAAAATTCCAAAAATTTTCAAAAATTCCATTATTATATTTTGTCTTTGGTCAGCTGGTTTAGAGTTGCTTATAAATCAACTCAAGAGAAATTAACAAACCGGATTTAAATTAGGATTCTCATGCTTATGAATGGGCCTTCTCGGACAAGGGTCGAACAAGGGCCCTTGGTGACGTTTTTCTATAGTAGAATACATACCTGAATTCACTGCTGTGACCAAACTGAAAACGTCTACTGTCTATATCCGAGCTATCTAGTAACTTCTAGGTGTATGGTAAGCCGGTATAAAAATTCGTAATATTTATGTCATTTAGTTACATGACAAACAAATTACGATGAGCCTAGCCCATATTTTGACGTTTGTTTTAACCAAAAACGGAAAGTAGATTTTCTGAAACACCAAAACTCGAGTCATTCTAATTGTTAACAAAAACATGGAAATTAGGCAATAAACACATTTTCATCAAATGATGATGTGAACTTTTATCGGTGGTATTGCGACAAGAAACCAGATTCGTGTTAAAGTATATTTTCCCCAGAGGCGATCAGTGTCCCATCGAGAGCTTCTCGGCGAGAACTACCAGTTGGAAGGTCATGTTGAGATCGGCAAAAATTAATTAAGATATCGAGGTTGGAATCAGTCAGTTTTCAAAGAATGAAATCAACATCAATGACTCAGTTAATGACTGATTAAAACGACTTGTCAAGCGAACTGATTGCAGCTGAAAATTAAAGCTCGACGTCAAACAATTCCATGTTTATACAAGCAACTGATCTAAGCATCTTCTGGGGACATTACCAAATTCAAGTACCCTTTCGTAAAAATAATAAAGGGGTGATAAGTTGGAGTGTAAAAGTCTAATGTGTCTCAAAATTTTGATTTGGCCAGGTGTCAGGGGGGGGTGACCAGATATATGGGTGTGTGTCACCACCTATACCGTATAGCCTATACCATGTGAAATTCACATTGTGAATCAATGACGGTTGTTGAGGACTAAAGAATAATGACTTCGAATAAGATAAAATATTCTTGAATAACGTTGATATTAATAACAATAGAATTGAATTTTGGTGTGTTCCCATGGCCGGAATCCTTCGAATGACAGACTTCGAATCCTTGTGGTATCAATAGTGAAAGATTGCGTGAATTTTGATCATGAATAAACGTGATTATCGTGGTTAAAGCTGGTCTCAATATTCCGGTCGGCGGATTCTAACCCGGAATTTAACCAAAATCAAAACCCGAAACCCCGTACCCCAGCAGGAATCATTCCTGCAGATATTCATGATTAAACTTGAATGAGATGATTATTCAGAACGATTCTGGAACGATCAAAAATGTGATCTAACTGTCCAAATTTGAAATTGGCTTGTAATAATTTGATTAATAATTTTAGACTCTAAAGTTCAGTTTAAAATTCAGATCGAATTTACTCACAAGATTTTCAAAAATGGTCATTTGAAAACATTCTAAAAGCCGATGATCAATTCGGTAACTCGTTCCTCGAAACCTTAGAGTCTTGATACATACATAATATTTGTGGGAAATTTGACAAGTTGACTTGATGTGGACTCTAGACTCTGGACCTCTAGGCTTGGTCAACCGTACACCAGAAAGCTGAAAGATTTATATAAGCGTTTATTATCAAATCAAGTCCGACAGAATAATTCTCCAGCATTTTCCTTAAAATCTGCATAATTCAGCATCTGTGGTCATCCTGCAAAAAAGTTCTGGTTAACAAATGGGACCGGCTGTGAAACGAACCGATATTGAACCAATCGAATCAACTTTTCTTCGAGAACAAATCACACGTGTTATACAGTCTCTCAGCAGACTGTGGCATGTTACGTTTTTCTCATCCGTGTAACGTTCGTTTTACGTAAAAGACGTGTTCAATTCAGAATGGTTCATTTTTAGCAAAACTCATTCTCCAAAACTTGAAGAACAATGTTATTTGTACCCTCTTTGTAATGATTTAAATCGCAAATGATTCAAGAAACATGGTCAATTTGTGAGAAAAATCCAGTACGACAACATGTTTAGATCTTGTCAAGATAAAATTTCATAAACAGAATAACAGAGGATTACAATCATCTTCAAGGGTTAAAATGAACAAGATATTCCCAAAAAGATTCTTTGTCAGTTTCTCTTTATGAGTGAAACTTTTAATTCAAAAATACATGAGCGTAAACGTAAACTACTATCGGCGTAAAATTTGGCTCCTAACAGATCATTTCGAATTCAAATTCGCGAATGTACTTATTTAATAATTTATGGTAAACTCCCTGAAACGGCTATGTAACAAGGCTACAGTAATATGCGTTATCAAAATCGTGGTAATTTTATGTATAACAACCATAAAGCTGGCTTAGAAGCATCACTGATATGAAAGTATATAAAAAAATCCGATAAAGAAATCAGAAACACAGCGGATATGGGGTTAGTTAAAATTGGATTTTGGTAAAAAAAATATAACCAAAGACACCGGGTACCTTTGGTTGGTTTACCTTGAGATTAACCTGAGATGCATAAATCATGTGAAAATCATTTCAAATGCAACAAAGGTCATGAATCATAGTTTTTGTCGATACACTCGTTTTGTGCACTTCGAATGCAACATTTGCTGAATAATCAAATTTTATTTTCGGAAATATAACTGAAACCATTATCCTTTTTTTCAAAGTTCATCCCATTCAACCGAAGTTTAACCCTTTTGATCTACAATTTTGTTTGACTCTAGTAAAAATTATTTTTCCGTTGTAAAATTGTATTTTGGAAAATGCGAATTATCAACTAGTCCAAATTTTGAGTAAAAACAAATTCGATCAATATGCCGGCAACCGGTACACAAATTACGGTATACAATGTTCAAAATAAGCAAAATCATCAACAAAGATGATGTTGTTTAAGTAGCTGTTTGAGTTTATACTGTATAAATTATACATCAAGTATAAGGGCGGGGGGTCACATAAGAGTGGAACACCTGGTCTCGAACGTTCACACATTGGAGTGGTACACTTTCATGTGATTTGTCTTTCAAAGTGTTCTACTCTAGTGAGTGCAAGTTTCAGACGGGGTGTTCCAGTCTAATTTGTAACCCCCCTATACATTACCAATCAATACGATTTTATGTCCCTTTACGGATCAAGTTTGACCGGTTATTTAAACACGTCGAGGATTATGACATGATATTTCTTTCATTCTTATTCATTGATGTCTCGATCCTTTCAAGAGATTAAGATGAACAAAGACTTTTCAAGGTATCGACGGTACTTCTGCTCTTTCTCATCGTCGATAAGAGTCCTCCCTTTATGATTCAATAAGTCATTATCATTGCACTCGGCATGATATCACACAAAAATTTGAAAATTGTGAAGATTATTTTCATAGTCACATCACCCGATTTGAAAAAAAACGAAATCACGTGATAGGCATATCAGTAAAGCTGACGTAAGCTAGTGGTAAGCTGGGCCACGTCGGCGTTCCATATCGTGAATATAGAACTTACTGATATCCCAACTCATGTTCATAAAATTGATAATATCACGGCATTCATTGCAAGAGGTTTTATATCGTAACCGCTCAGATAAATACAGATGACAACCAAATAACGTTTTGAAATTAAAAGATCACCAAAAAAGGATTTTCAAAACTTGAACCAATTCATCGAAAATGCATTTTTTTTGTGAAACGACTTTTATCGGTTTAAATCGAATATTAAGCAAATAGAACCGAAAATCTGGCGACAAATTATCTCAATGCTTCCAGGTAGTGGCAGATACTCAATTTTAAGAACTGCGGGTTTAAACATATAAGGGACCCCTATAATAGGGGTAGCACATTACTGTTGAAAACCAAGGCTTGAACTTGCACACTCATTTACCTGCAAAATCATATGAAAGTTTTTCACACCAATGTATGCCAGTTCTGGACCGGGTGTATAAGCTTTTTTAGTTTGTGAAGTCTTGGTACCATGGCAAATGATTCATTCGTCATTCTTATGTAAAGAAAATTCCGATCTTTACTTCCGCCCAAACAACGCATTTCAAATCATCACTCAAGATTTTAATTTCCCAACAATGTCGCAAACTAATTTTCTTAGCAAGGAATTGTGGACAGTTTGGCACTCAGTTTGCCATAATCCCTGTTCTGGGTTTCTATTTTGCGTGGCTGTTTTCATTATGTTGATACGTGACTTAGAAATATTTGCATAAAATTCATAAAACTACAGTGTTTGTTGATGAGACTTTTTTAATGTGATTTTGAAGTTGGAGTTTATTTTGATCACAAAATTGAATTTTCAATCAACAGATCTGGACAGGATAAACCGGGGCGTCCGCGCGTTTCCGTTTTAGAATACATTGGAAACATTGTCAGTCCGATTTGTTACCATCAAAATATTAATGTCCTAAACACGACGCAATTAAACGACTTAATAACTTGAATTACATATGCTGGATTACACTCATCATCAAAATTTTGAGGCTCCAAGTTTGAGCTATATGTGAATATGAAGATTTCGGAACGTGTGGAAGTTCAAAATCTGTCAAAACAAATCAGTTCTTAAACAGCTGAAGAGATTGTATATGATGAATGGTAAATGTATAAACGAGCACGTGAATCGAGACCAGATATTCAAATAGGATTTAGGATTGGATCCTCTTTAGTGCCATAGAAAACCATTTTTGACATTCTAAAACTGTTATGTGTGAAAATTCTAGACCGGGTGTTCCAATCCAATGTGTCGCCCCCTATAGTACCTGTACGGTAATTTTCTAACCCAGGTAATTTTCGTCGGTTTTAAGAATTCAGAGGTATATAATATATACCGTATATTCGATATCGACTAAAGGATTAATATTAATGAAATAAACTATTACTAGCTTAATTGAAATTAAATATTCTGATTAGTTTTTCTGAAATAAGTGATAGTCAAGCCCATTTTGATTCACGAAAAGAGCATGTCGAGACACGAGTAGGGTGTGAACCATTTCGAGAAACGAAATAACGTAGACAAGATAAATTTGATCCAAAAAATGTTCATAAAATGTCCTTAAAAACTTTAATAATGATAATTTCATCATGACAACTAAAAAGAAAATTGCTCTTATTTCATAAACGGTCAAAACAGCGGTGGTCAGAAAAACCACGGAATTGCTTGTAAAATCATTTTTTACTACTTCAAAATGTATCGAGTTCTTTCAAAGTCATTTGCCAAAATTTCAATTTTGTCATGGTTTACACCCTAGACACCAGACATTTCAACCCAGAGACGATCCTCAGGTTAATTCTCATTTGTGAAGTGAGCATATAATAATTTTAAGACAAGATTCTGTGGGGCGTTGTATATTTGACCATTATTGCTCTTTTGTGCGTTTCAAGTCTTCTATTATCCTTCATATGTGCTGCAGCCTTGTAAGTCATTTTAAAAAACTCTAAATTATAAAGCTTTAGTAAGCTCTAAAGATTTTTTCATAGAATAATTGCAACTGTAACTGTATTTTCGAGAACGTGGTGAACGGAGATTGGTCGAATACATAGGATTATTAAGGGTGTAATGAATTGGGGTGGGACTACGATTTAAGAATCATACTGGTCTGTCATTAGGATTACTAAATTACTGCCTTCATTTAGATTCTCATTCAAGTTCTTTTTAGTGGCTACGAATTTCCGATTGCACATCTTAGCCGAACATTGAAAAATGATATCAAACCCACTTCTACATAAATATATTTGAATCATAGGGCAGTTGGTCTAATTTATCAACCACTTGGGTTTAAATCTTGAGTTATTCGCTTATTCAATTCTCTGCCCCCAGATTTTTGTCTTTTATTAACTGAAACGCTGACTCGATATTCGAAATGTTACGATTGTCTATTAAAACAGTTTTCATGAACGTTTTGAACGCGAAAATGTTTTCATTACTTATTACTGAACAGAATATTTGATATCAATACAGGTTAAGTCTTAATCGTACATACCATCTGGTCATGTTCAGAGGGTGAGTGCTGTTCGTAACCCCCGTGATAACCTCATAGCTTATGAGCCATAACTTATGGCTCATTAGTTATGACTCGAAATTTACGGTGACTCACATGGTGAATTTTCAATGTAATCACGTGATCGTATCGGCGTCATTTTAAGTCACTTAATACTTTAAGTTTTATCGTTTTCGGAGAGATTGGAAAGTGATGTTCATTCCGTCTTTTGCTTATTCTGGATTGATCTGATCCTTTATTTTGGTAATGCAAATATTTCACCAAACACGCTTTTTTAAATTTTCTGGTCTATCATTCATTCTCGTAATCTTTTGAGAACAAACCTGACGACATTTTAAAATGAACTTCATTTGATTCTTTGAATAATATTATTTTGAGTATGCTCATTTAAAATTTGAAAATTCAAAAAAATCCTTTCGTCATCAGTTTGATTCAAAACCTATTTAGTCAATAGTATTGACAATTGGTCAATAGCCTATGAACCATGGGTAGGGTGAATTCCGAGAAATTTCAAAACTTTCATTTTCAAGCCTAAATTGTCATTTTTGATGAAAAATTACAAAAATGATTACTAGGGTGAATCCTTGGATTTTTACGAATTCACCCTATATATGATTTCTTCAAATTTTCACGAAAATAGTCATTATCGGAATAGCTATTTTCAGGAAAATCGCGAAACTCATATATAGGGTGAGACTCACCCGGTGAGTTCGTTAAAATCCATTAATTCACCGTGGTTATCATTTTTGTCCATCGAAAATGACAATTTAGGCTTAAAAATAAAAGTTTTGGAATATCTCGGAATTCATCCTAACCATGGGACAGATCCTGAATCAGGTTCTGCTCATCAGGGAAAAAATGATCGACCTGTTGAAAGCCAAGCGAAGAAAACGAGTTATTCAGTTGTTGTCTCTGAAACGATGCAACGTTAGTATTTCGATGGGTTGAAGTTAATTACGATATATTTTCATGGAGCGAGTTTGTAAAATTGGTCGAAATTAAGTTTCCGATCGAGAATTTGCAAAATCGTGAAGTATTTCAACGAAAATTTCCTAATTTTATATTCAAGATGTTCCCAAAAATGAACTCAGATGATCAAAATAGCATTAGACTACTCAAATAAGCAAATGAGCACCACAATTGAAAGCTTCATCAGGTTTCACTGTAGAATTGATATGAATCACATAATCAAATTCGATATATTATAAGCAGTCAGGCTTCAACACTTCCGAATTCATTTAACTGACTTGCTGATGTCAACAATTTTGAAATAGCCTAATTTTCAAAGAAATGATCGAACAAAAATTTAATCCAAATAGTCGTTGAAACTAAGATGCAAAAAGACCGGAAGGTGAACAGGAAGCCTTCGTTTGCATTTTTACATTAATTGTAAAAGGTTTCATGATCGTCAATGATCTGGAATAAATCATATCAGCATAGTCTGACACCTCTGACGTCAAAGAATAATTTGAGTAAACTTATTTTTTCGAAATTTTCAAATATTGATATTTTTTAAAAATCGTCATTTTATTCTTATCCAAGTTACTAGAATTCCAGAATTTAGAATTTTGGAGATTGTGTCAGATACATTCATGTTCGATTTCGATAACGTTTGTTGAAGTGTAATTTTGATTAAAAATACGAAATTTTCAAAAAGATTATATCATTGGGGTTTCAAACCACGCCTCAAAAAGATGTTATTGCGGGCAAAGCATCTTTTTACAAATTGTTAACAATGAGTCCTAATAATAAATCGTTCATTAAAAAGTAATGTATTGAACTGTTCACCCAAACAAAATCCAAAGTAAGTCATTTGAAAAATTCACTAAGCGTGTTTGATGGAAACAATATCCACGTAAAATGAATTGTACAGGCCATTCCTCATCTTCAAACGAAACCTCCTCCGTGTTCAATGTCCGTGATCAATGTCATTCCCCTGAGATTCTTTTTTCATGTGAATTCAAAGCCTATCCTTTAGAACAGAATCGGTTTTATCATTCTGCCTTTGGTAAAATCTCGATCAACGATCGAAAAAAATTTGCGACTAAAATTGAAATTTTGAGGTCAAAATCATATTTTTTTCTAGATTTTTCTATTTTTTTAAGACTCATCAGTGAAAAAATACTAATCAACCTAATCTATTCTGTGGTATTCAAAAATCGTGTTTTCAGCATTAGAATCGATAGCCATAGGTGGTTAATATCGAAT
>SCLD01089904.1:0-13416 GCA_004367895.1 Oikopleura longicauda | reverse complement strand
TTGACAGGTCTTTCGAAAATAACGGGCAAGCCAGTGTGTATCAAGCAAGTCTCTCGGGCCACCGTGCCTGGTTTTGTCGAAGTAGGTGACAAGATGCAGCCACGCGAATTTTATCTTCACATGAAGGCCGCCGAGTCTGCCCCAGAAACTGTTGTTCGCGTTTACGATTGGTTTGAACGAACGACAAGGTAAGTCGTTTATCTCATTCACCTCACTATTTTATGTTTAGTTTCGTTTTGGTAATGGAACATCCAGTCGGCTTCATGGACATGTTCGAGTTTAGTCGTCAATTCGGACGACTTGACGAGGCCCCTTGTGCCATTATCCTTGCAAAAGTACTTGACGCAATTGTCCAACTGGTCGACAGTGGAGTTTTCCATCGCGACTTGAAAGACGAGAACATTTTGATTAATCCGACAACACTGGACATTCGACTGATTGATTTTGGCTGCGCGACAGAATGGGATGGCGACCAATGCTACACAGAGCTGAGTGGGACGCCCGAGTTCATGGCACCTGAAGCACTCGAAACGCACAAGTATGGTGCCGAGCCCGTCACCGTATGGTCGATCGGCATCATCATGTTTATTCTGTTGCACGGTCACTTGCCCGACGAACATTTCAAGGTATGTTGTGACAATTATTTTCGCGTCGATTTAAATCAGAATTATTTAGATACGCAACGACTTGTCCGACCCGTGCGTTTTACTACTCAAGAGCTTTTTGCAAGCGGATCCCAACCATCGAATTACGATCAAAGCGGCTCGTAATGCGCCGTGGATTGCATCACACACTTAGTAGAAGAACAAACATCCATTCAACCTCTCACACATGTGCCACTCCAGCTCGCCCAGCAATTTATACATGTCATCATCAGCAACAATTGAAAGCTCAAATCACTATACATGTTACGATGTAAATAAAAAACGAATCAAATACTTGTGTCAACATAATGTAAATCATCAAAAACACGCATTTATTGCATGCAATAAAGTACGCTGGTTAGGCCGACAAAGGACTCGGCGCGTAGCTGATCAAATGTCAAAATCGGACACCAGTTTCACATGGTCCTCGTCCAAAAACATATCAAGCTAATTCAGACAAACATTTTTTTCTCAGTCACGTTCTAGTTATAAGTTGCGACTGACCAAGTCTAATGCAAAGAGTTCCACATAAGTTGTGGTTTTTCTTTATATAAAACCAGAAACATAAAATTGGTTTATTGCTATACTAATTCGTAATTGATCAAATAGTGTGTTCACACTTTCGGAATGAGACCGCTCCTGTAGAGACACAGTAAATTATGCCGAATATTTTTCAGTCAAACGTGTGTAGCATTTGCTTGGAGCAGTACTCAGATGAGCGACATCCTGTCACTTTAAAATGTGGACACGTTCTGTGTCAACCTTGTTCTAGACAAATCAACGCCTGTCCGGTTGATAGGCAGCCTTTTACTAATACTGACGTGAGAAAACTATTCAACAGTGGCGAAGAAGAAACGCCGGATCAAAAACTTAATAGCGTTGTTGACTATTTGGCTAGCTTGACACAAAGAAATGTAGAACTTGAAGTACAAAATCGACAATTGGCTGCAACCAATGAGACTGAACTGAATACGCAACGACAAACCATTTCAACGCTTCGAAATCAAATGAGACAACTTAGTACTGATCATGAAACCGAACGTCAAGAAAGTGAAGAAAATATAACTCGACTGGAAAATGAAATTCGTCAACTGACTGCAACCCATCAAAATGAAGTGAATGAGCAGCAACAAACAATTACAACTCTTCAAAGTCAAAATAGGCAACTTAGTACAACTTGTACTAAACAAGAAGCTGAACTTCGAAAATTTGACAATGAAATGGCTCGACTGAAAAATGAAAATCGTCACTTACAACAAGAACGAACTCATTTACCAAACCGTATTAAGACAATTTTACAATCGGTACTAACTGATACTGACACCGGTAAGAACAATTTTTAAATAATAATAAAACAATAAATAGTAACAATCAGTGTTCAGCAATGGAAGTTCTACTAGAACAGATGGTAATAACGGACCCAAGTACGCAGTTGAATAATGTGGCAAATACATTCTCCTCGCTCCAAACCGCTGCTGGAAGGGAAGAAACTAGCCGCGAAATTGAGGAGGTTTCCACAGACAAAATAAATAGTGTCCAGAATAGACAGACTTTTCCTAAAGTTATAATTCACCAAATTTCAGATTTCGCCAAAAATAGGGAAATTCCTTATTTTGAACCAACTTTGGCAGATTATGGCTTTTGGCAAAATAGAACTTATTCCGAAAAGAAAGTCATGTTTTTTAAGCTCGATCATCAGTTTCAAATTTTTGTAAGTGGTTGTGACAATACATTGACAATTGATATCGATGCCAATACAACAGTTGGAACTCTGAACACTATTATTCAAGCAAGTATACTCATTTTTGAGAATTACTGTTAAACAAAGATTTAAGGATCGAACAGGCATTCCAGTGGCCAAGCAGCGCTTATCAACTAGTGGAAAGCCGATGATATCTTCAAGTGCATTTCTTCATTGGGACTACAATATTCAGAGGCACTCTACGATTATGCTGTCAGTGAAGTTTCATTGAAACTAATTCACTACAAACAAAGTTAAAAAATGAAGATCGAACTTTTGACGAAAAATTATGCTTGGTTGTTGCTTAGTTTCTGTAAGTCAGTGCACTTCTCATTTTCGTTTGCTTTGTCAGATTGCAAAGTATCGAAAAAGGATATTGTAAAGTTTATACAGGCAATTGTTTTATCGTTAATCTGTGCCAACACGTAAAGCAAGATAAAGAGCCACCAACAAAGAGTCCCATCATTTGGGGCGTAAAAATGAGTTTCTATCACACCAGAGTGACCGACCGCCGCGATGTTGTAGAGCGTTTATTGCAAGAAGTAAGTACAGAACTTGTCGTATCACTTAAAGCTCGTATCAGTCACGTCAAGATGTGTCACCCTCATGTCAAATGGCGTCGGAGATGTTTAGGCCTCCAATTTCTGTCGTATTATTAATGCTACTGTCTTACCGAGGGCCCAGAAGTTCCCACGGTTTTGTGTTAACGCCTCTCCTGTATACTCATAGAAAGCAGAGAGAATAGAGATTTCTCGTGTTGGTATTCTCAGTTGGGATTAGAGACACAGACACAATGAATTTGACTCGGCGGCTATTTGGAAATGTTAATTGACCAAAACGTTGAGTGCGGACTCGAGACAGTATTACAAGCAGCGGGATGAGCGGGAAACGCGAGACTATCGGGCGGCGCGTCGTGCACTGGTTGAACATGAAAAACGGTAAACAATAGAAAGTAGTGTGTCAAGTACACTAAGTGATAGTAGTGAAAGTGATAGTCACTCTCTGTGTTTGTGTGTATCGAATGAGTGTGTTCAGAGTTGCAAGAAGCTTTGACGAAATTATTAAAAAACGCCCCGGGGCAAACAAGCCAGAGATGAACAGTGCGGTAAAATCAATGACCACGCGGGATCATATACACAAGCATGTTGACATTTCTGGTTAGTGATGCCACTTTTGTGGTTTCGTCCTTTTATTCATCAACTTTATTTTGCCATCACAACTTTACCCCAGATTTGGTAAAGCGGCTCATTGTAAGACGAAAGGAGCAACTACACGATAAATACGTATGAAATTTGTTTTTTCGTGTCCAAAGAGAAACATTCCATTTTTAAGGCAAATTTTGAAATGAAAATCGACGCCGCTGATATGAAGCGATATGTCAGCCCAGTTGAATTTTATAATCCAAAAGTCCCCACGCCAGACTATCGTGATGTGACACCGCCGCCATTACCCCCGCCATCGCCACCGAAAACGCCTGACAAGGCGCGGAAACGACGTCAACTGCATATCAAGTTACCCTCACTCAACAATGTACCACGTGTCGAGCGTTCGCGTCGAAAATACTACAAAAAAGATGATATCAACGAAAAGGTCGACATTTATGTTGATACACGAAAAAACACATCACCTCAGAGGAATGGGAGAGAAAATGACGGAAAAATTTATTCACACAATTGATTTTGACCTCCATTGTTCCAGTCCTGACCAGCAAAAAACGACACCCCATCTACAGTCATCGCCACCATCAGTTGTTTTGCATGAAAAACCCATGGACGAGCTTATTTCGATCAATCAGCTTTTAGACACTAATGTTCCACATGCGTTGTCAACTCAGAAACCAGGTACACTCATTCATTTACTGCCATCACTTCAAAAAGAAACTCAAGCTGTTGAACAAGACCAGAACAAAGACGATAATCCCCGTATCAAGCCACCCGCTCCATATCTAGAGTTTCTACAGTGCAAAAAACAACTAACGCCGCCGGAAGAAACGCCAGGTGGATCAATGTTCCCAGTTACGATGCGCGATCTGCGGAACAGGCCGACCCTGCCCCGGCCCAAGCCGTCCCGTGTAGAGGGTAAAAAAAGTAAAATGAATCGAATAGTAGAATTAGGGTGTGCGCTATTGATTATAATACTTAGCATTAATACAAACGCTATCTCACCCCACTGTTAGACAACGAATCAGTTACTCGTAACTTACGTTCGATTTCAATCAACAAACTATTTGGTGAGCATATATAAACCAGCTTGATCCGCACATACCTTTTAATGTCACTTTAAAACATGTATTTCAAAGAAAAAGAACTGGTAAAGTCGCCCGAGTTCCAGAAAAAAGAAGTGCCAATGTCCAGACAAGTTCCCGATAAGTTCATCCAGGTGACGATTACAAAAAAGAAACAGAAGCCGAGTGGTGGCGAAACCGCGAAAGATGGCGAAATGAACAGTAAAATGTATCGTTTGGGTGCGTTAAAGTTCTTTGAGGATAGCAAGTGAACTCAAGTGAACATTTTTTCAATAAAGGTCAAATTGTACGTTCCAAAAATCAAATTCTTTATTATTGACGAGTGTAAAGCGACAGTACACCAATTACGGATTGGTCGGCGCGTGCGCCCTTGATGAACTCTTCCTTTGACAGCTCACCATTGCCATCCTCGTCCATCATGCCAAAAATGGTTTCCACTTTTTCCGAGCATGAAATGGTATGATCGAAATTGTCCGAGTTCTCAACCAGGGACATCATCGCCTCAATCACCTGAATCATTTCCGGTTTTGTGATGAACCCATCATTGTTGATATCGTACAGTTTGAACGCCCAGTTCAGCTGAACACACCATCAATTACAATACAGTAGACCTGGATAAGATGTGCATGGAATACTGTTTTCTCTTTTGCAAATAACAAGCAGGTATGATGTGATAAAATGGGCACCTTTTGCTCCAAAGTCGATTTTGACGTGATTGCCATGGCATAGAGAAACTCTTCAAACTCGATTGTTCCACTCTCGTCTATAGGCACGAGAGGCATGGTTAAAGTACACAATGATAAATGGTGTTTTACCTGCGTCAAATACATTGAAAATAAACTCTGAGAACGTCGTCGCATTGCCATTTGGAAAAAGCTCGCGATAAATTTGCACAAACTCCGATTTCTGCAATTTGCCCGTTGGACAATCGCGAACAAATCCCCGATGCCACTTATCAATCTCGTCATGATCGAAGCCTGTCTGCTTTGACAACTGCTCGATGTGTTTTGGCAAAAGTTTACTTGTTTTCAAACCCATTCTCGACCTTCGAAATGACTTCACCCCAGGATGATAAGTGGCTGTTTCTTTTTCACTTTTTTCGAGGCGTCAATTATGTGTTCCCGTCAGCTCAATGTCACTGCGTGTCTGTGCATTTACAAAAAAATAAAATAAAATCGGCCGCACCATAGCTTTTTATAATGGTCTCACGTAAGCAGCTACATTTGGCAGCGAGCCCCTCAAAACTAGGCGAGTTGACAACAAGGGAATAGCTAAACGCAGTGCCCATTGCCGAACAAGCAAATCTCTGATTTTATTTTTGCTGAGGGGGAAAGGACAATATGACTTGTTCCCCGTGTGTGCCCGATGTGGGGCGAAAAAATGAATAGCCATGAATTAATTAAAGACTTTTTCGACATGGACTCATTCAGGCGATGGCTTATGTATTGGATGTAAATAAACTACTGTATATTTAATACATGGCGATGCCGCCATTCGTCTGCATTCCCATCAAACCAAAACATGTATTTTCAGTGTTTATTTCCAGCTGTTTAAAAAGAATATAAGCGGAACGAGTTCGCTAGTAAGTCATGAATCAAAGAGTGGTGGGTGTTGTGTGTCAGCTCATGAAAGAGAGTGTCGATGAGATTGTACGCTAGAGGCTGCTAGTTATTATATACTAAAATTGGTTAGCTCAATGTATACGGATTTAGTACGACCGAAATCAAGTGCATGTTATCATACATACAGTAGACTGTGAATAACGTCTCGTTGGCAGTCGGCAAATAGTGAAGGATAACACCGAATATCATGCTTACTCAGTCATCTAGTCATGGTGTGTGTGTTTGGAACTGATACAAAGCAGGAAGAGAGGGCACTTACTAAATGAATGAAACTGGAACTTCATTTTTGAACTTGATGTCGTAAATATGTATGAACCAGATCCAACTGAGTTAAGCATTCGGGTTAATTATAGCAGGAAAATAAGTTTATACAGATATCATGTGCATGGAAAAGAAGACAGCAGTTCAATAAAATATTATACTCACTAATCACATTGTTGTGGCTGAATTAATCGGATGTGGACGTATATGTCAAACTGATTGAGCTCATTGAACAAACGAGAATAAAAAGGGTCCGGCCCTGGTGGTGGTGGTTGTGGTGATGATGGTGAGATACATTTACTTCTTGCTGTAGGGGGCATAGCGCGACTGGTAGACACCTGTGGAACCACTAACAGTTTGTTGCTGCTGTTGTTGCTGCTGCTGGACTGCTTGTTGCGCATATGACACAGACGGTGAAGCGTACGTTGCTCCAGAAGGCACAACACCACCGTATTGATATGCTGCCTGTGCTGGTGGCGCTTGATTGTTTGGTGCAGCTGGAGTGGCTACTTGAGCCATTGTTGACATGTCACCTATTGACGGGATCTGCATCATACGCGGATTCGCCTAAATTTGGCGTTCTGTTTCATGACGAACACACGCTCTTACCATTAGTTGATTGACAAGCATTGCCTGTTGATTGTAAGCAAACAACTGCTGTTGTTGATGGATGAGTTGTTGTTGCTGCTGTTGAAAGTACTGTGGGTCAACAAACATCACTTGTTGCTGTGCAAGTTGCGGGGTAAAAGTAGCCGCCGCCCCTAGTGCACTGGTCCCAGCCGCCTGTGCCCCCGTCTGTGCCATTCCCAATTGTCGCATTTGAACACCGGCTGCCGCTGCTGCCGCCGCCGCACCACCAGGAGCCGCACCAGGTGCCGCTAACAATGGTCGATGCATCATCATGGGTGGTCGCAATCCCATTGCGGGCTGGATAAAAGGCATTTGCAACACTTGACCGACCGGAAAGCCTACTATTATCACATTTGACGTGATGTCTAATATACGCGTGTAAATGGACTCACCTTGGGCCAGAGGTTTTTTCGATTTATTCCGCGCAGTCGCATCATTAACCTCAACGATGCGCCCATCGACTTTGGTTTGATGCAGTGCCTTTTTGGCTGTTTCGGCGTCCGTTTTATTGGCAAATGAGACGAAGCCAAAGCCCTTGCTGCCGCGCTCATTAAAAATAATTTCCACCTCGTTCACTTTGCCGAATTTCTCGAACATGACGCGGAGATCGGGTTCGCGAAAGCGAAATGGAATATTTGAGACATGGAGCCGTTTTAACTCTGTCTTCTCGCCTTCTACAATCACAGTTCCTTATCATATTACTTCTTTTGAAAGTTTACCTGATTTCGTCTGTGACTTTTTATCGTCTTCTTTCTGATTATTGTTGGATGCGTCTTCACTAGTGCTCTCCATTTTAGATTTTTTCGCATCGATCAGCTCGTCATCAGGATCCGAATCCCGCGATGCTTTCCGTTTGAGCAGTTTTTGATCATTTGACTCGACTTGCGTGGGCGGTGTTGTTGACGGCAATGATGCGGGGGCGACTGACGATGGTGGCTCTGTGGATGACGTCGGCAATCCATTTGATTCACCCGCCTTTAAATTTGAGATAATGTGGTAATACAATTACAGGTTTTCTAACTTTGTCACAGAAACACGGCTATTGGTTTTATCGATTGCTAAAAATTACCTTGAGTAGGGTGAAACTTCAACAGGGCTGAAGTGAATAAAATACGTAATGTGTTAGAATATATACATCAAATTAATTGCTAATAAGGTATTTTTTGTTTAGTTTTAAAACATGCGATAAAACAAATAGCCATTTTCTGGACAAATGGTGTAAACACTGTGTAACTGACAATGATTTTCAAGTTAAGAAATGTAGCCATGCAGTCTCGCCTAAATAAATGTGAGACTTCTTTTTTTGAATCACTTTTGATCAATCATAATCATGCTATGATTGGTTGTATTGCGAACACAAACTTTATAATTTTGCACTACACGTGATCAACGTAGGTGTGGTAAATGACGATATCTCTCATTCCCTGCATCCAGGCGTTGGCCGCTAATGCCCACTTGGCAGGCACGGTTTCCGTCATGGTAATTATATATTCCGATAAACTGATTAGTCTGAAATGAGTTAACATAATCATTTATCCTTTTGCCTGGCGTCCAACCTCCCACCTATTTCGGTCAACGTGGGGAGAGAGAGTAACGTAAGCATAGGTTGCGCAGGCGATGGTTGGTTAGAACACCACCTACGCAAGTATGACAGGTGCTCATAGCGGGGTTTACAGTCATGTTCAAATAGATTGCACGAAACCGATAATCTACGTGTCCACACGAACAACAGCGTGACATATTAGTGTCATGCAATGTACTTCCAAACATGGGTGTATGATGGTGGTGGTGGTGTTGAATGAGAGGCAAAACGATAGGATCTACATTAGTTGAATCAATTTGGCAAATTTTAAAAGATCTGTGTGTGTATATGTGTGTGAAAATGGACAGAGTGTGTGCTCATTTCCAGTCTAACTTCGTACGGGTGATTGTTTCTTTAAAATGACGGCATGAGTGGTAACATAAATGATTTTCGGCATAAATTGTCAGGAATGCTGTTTGTGTGCTGCACATGATAAGTAACAGAAATTAATATAAGGGCAAGTCATGCTGGATCATCCAAATAAAAACTTGCCAATGATGAAACACAGGGCAAATAATGTGTGATTTGAGGGGTGGGGTCGAATAATAACGATTTTGGTGTGGTGCAATTATAAACAGTATTTAGTAACATAATCAAAATCTAGCTAAAAGCACATTTCCGACCACAAGCACACTCGGCAATAATTATGAATGTTTATTGTTTGTCCAGGCTGTATATAAATTACGAAATGCTCTGTTTATACCTATATAAATGGTGGAAACAACTGGAATCTCTTCACCACATAAAACATATCTGAACTGAGCTCATTTTTGTTCGAGTGAAAACAAAACTCATGCTGTGCCTGAAGAAGAATCTCTTGTTCGATATTTCTCATCTCTCTCGCTCGTCTCTCTCGATCGCACAGTGTTCCCAAGTTCGTCATAATTCTCGTTTCAACTGTGAAAAGTGGCCTTTACTTTTCAATTGTTTGAAAAAGACTCATCTCAAAACTAATTTCTCTTTTCATCTCTTTCTGTCTCGATATCTCCCCTCTCGCCTCAAAATGTGGACTGGAGTGAGTGAGAGTAAGTTGATGATTTACCGATTAGAAAACGTCAAACTCAGCTGTGAGCTATACCCGGGCTATATCTCCATCACCGGAGTTATATTTCGTATACCGCTGCTATAGTTGGGTGCTGCTCTCCGATGATGGAACGGGGTAGACTAATATAGCTCTCGCTCCCGATGCCCCTGTCGATCAAGCGTAACCGTAGTGCTTTAGCTAGTTTAACACTTCAATTACATCTAATTGTATTCACATATGTAATTATATAGCCAAGTTTTTTTTCTATCTCTGTCGGGCCCGCTAGTACATGTACGCGGAAATGTGAAAGCATATCTAACAGGCGTCCTTATCAATGATGACGCCGATGAGTATAGGACCATAAGGAGGCCTCTGCTCATTACCAAGTCACCGTACTCAACGCGATTTCGAGTTCTCTTTGCTTTCTTTTTTGTGTCACTCACTCATCTACCACCGGTATCTATCTGGGACACAGTTTTTTTGATTGAATTATCTATTTGACTTCATAACTGAAGCTTTCGGTCTCAAACACAAATTCAAGTTCTTCGTCTCTTATTTGGCGAAGTAGAAAACAAGACAACTCAACAACGCGCTATTTGACTTTGAGGTTTGTATCGAGACGAAACGATTGTCCATCATTATCTATAAGCTTAGATTGATCACTTTCGAGTTTCCAAATGTATTTTTACTTTCGCTTTTTTCTCTCTCTCTCACGGCAAAATCTCTCTGTTGTTGCCCTGTCTACAGTCGATTCCCGATAAGACACATGACTGCGCAAACACACATACATACTACTCTATACAATGTCTATGAAATGGTGCACACACATGAATTCGGCAGGGACGAATGCCGAGAACGGGGTGGTTTTCGTACCTGAAAATCGATATCACTTTTAGATAGGAGAAAGAGGCATTTACGAGTGCTTCACGAAAATGTGTGTGCGCTCCGTGTGTGTCGCTTGACAAAAGAGCACTATACCACATCCAATGTATAATTCAACAGTCGATGACGGTAGTAATGGCAGAAAGCATTAAATCAATAAGTATCGGGATCTATCTGGGCAAAAAAAGTAGTACAGTTAATTATCAACAAAATACATTTATCACTGAAAGCTCATTTCACCCTCAACAAAACCCGATTAATAATAGCATAGTATTGATCCAACTATACATGATATATCTCTCTATTTCTTATAAGTTGCCTCTCAATTAGACCCGTCTAAAGGGATGATCTCTTTGTATTAGTCGAACAGACCCCAGTGCCAAAGTTCGATAAAGTTCAACCACGATCACCCACCTCATTTACAGTGTCTACATATTGAGCCTAAATGATGAGGTCGATCAGGTAATGATCTGGCGATTGCCTATGTCGGAATTAACGGACATTTTGATCCATTTCGGAAGCAGCTTTTCACTTTCCCGTTCGCCCCCTTAGTTAATATTCTCTATTCACTCGCGCCCGACTAAGTGAACCAAAAAATATAAGACAATCACTCACGACATTAACGGTGTTCTCTCTTTGTCAATGTTCGAGCCCCGTTTTTATTTCATAAAGGAGACCCTGAGGTGGGACTCTCTCTCGACAAAAGAATTCTAAAATAAGACTGGTTCCGATGCGTATGTGTGTTTGAGTGGTGTAAAGGGGGAGACATAAAGGAATAATTATTTTCACCCATCATGCGCGCAACATCATGCAGATAATAATAGTAAATGTGGTGTGTGTGTGTGTGCTTGTTGTGTTTAGTGGTGGTGGCGGTGGCGATTTTGACGATGACGACGTCTCCACCGTCTTGTATGTGCAGTGCATATCATGCAGTGGGGGTATTAAAAACACCGATATATTAACATCTAGCTCAAATTTACCCGGGTTTACATTTTGTATAATATTTCTATCCGTCTCGTTTCGCCGTTCCATCTTCTTCCATTTTTTTCTATCTCTCTTTTTTATGTGAGTGTGTGTGTGTTTCTCAATAGTGTTTTTTGATCACTGTGAGTCGAAACTACTCATTTCTCTCTTTTGTCAAAACATTTTTAGGCGTCACTCTCAGGCCGCCACCGCTCTTTCTCATTCTCCCTTTCTCACTGAGTGCTGGTTATGTGCGTGTGTGTGTGTGTAAGAAAAGAAAAAAACGAAATGTTCAGAAGTATTAGTCATATTTTGCTTATCCTAAATACTCTTCGTCTTCACTCTGTCTCTATTGGGTGTGTGTAGTTATAATCAACATTGAGTAGCCTCATAAGTGCTTAGTATTTGCTCTGTGAGTCAGTTTCTCTCTCTATCTGATCAACCCAGCCAAGTAGATGTCATCACAATTCGAACATCCGTTTCAGCATCATGTTCTTTTTATCCTCATTTTTTCCGTGCTCGTTTCTCTGCCGTTTTTGCGCTCCATTACATAAAGTATGGAATTGTTTATGGTATGACGCCGGGAGACCATTCATTAGTACTATAAACGTACAGACTACGGCCGAGTTTACACACTCGAAAAGAAAAAAATCTATTTTTGGTCAATCATGTCGTTAAACCATGTTCCGCGTGCTTATTCGCTACTTCTGATCCCCGCCTGATTCTGACTGGATCATCACGCGCTCTGTAAATCATATTTTCAGACTGTCATTTGTCGACAGACAAAATTTCCGAACCAAAGTTTAAACAGCACGAACGCCAACACCGAAAATGTTGGATCATTGAGATGGGCGGTGGCTCGGCATCAGAACACTGGCAACAAACACACGCGTGCACAGTCTGGTGCCACAAACATAAATAAGCAAATATAGTAGCAACAGGAGATAACTCAGTATGCTTGCGGATATGTGCAGTACATAAGCAGACAGTTGTTTGGAGCAAACATGATCATGTTCGCAAAAATCAGAAGTAGAGAATCAAAAAGGCGTCTTCACGAAAAGCATCATCACTGTGTCGAGGCACTTGAAATTACACCTTATAAACAATATAAAAAACGTTGCATAAAATTCAGGAGTGGGGGTGTCAATTTTTCCGACTGTTTTTTTTCGATTACTTCATCATTTCTACGCTTCATTATTGAATATTTCGTGAACTTTACAGTCAAAGTATCTCGACTCGTCCAAAAATCCTCGTGTTGGCCAGCTAGGTTTGGTATGAACACACGTCGCTGCCTTTTTTCACCCAGATAAAATACCAGATTAATTTTCATTTTGCAAACTGCTGCACAATGTTGCACAAACTTTGCTCAACTGTGCACTGGCGTCGTGTCTCACTGTCACACTAATTATATCGTGTTAATGCCCTTGGACTCGCGCGCTTCAGCACGCCTGCGTCACACGGGCCCCACTAATTTTACGTCTCTTTTTCAATTTTTGATAGAACACTAGATTTGAGCGGTCGAGCTGCTGCTTACGCTGCTTATACGTGCTATATCAAATCCGACATAAGACTGACAGTCCAAAATATGCGTAATTTGGTTTTGCCAAGACCTTGCCGCGTGACAAAATCAAAAACCAATGTTCCCCACGGGCCACATCGGCTATCATCTTGCACGTAATACTTCCGAGGTGCATAATTGGGCAACTCTTATTTAAGCCTGATTTGGGTCAAACATCGTGACTAGGCTGTAAGCTTAAATTAAGATTCGTCAGACACGCAAAAACACGTCTAAAGACACGAAATGGAGGTTAGAATAGAGACT
>SCLD01089893.1:0-13420 GCA_004367895.1 Oikopleura longicauda | reverse complement strand
ATGATGAGCGACGCTCGCCACTCAAATTTATTTTATCAAGCGCTCCTTAATTTGAAAGTATCACGACAGTCCCTACTTGAGCACAAAAAGAAGAAACGAGCAAAGCAAGAGCAACGCAAGGCAGAAGGACACTTGTTGGCTGTTATGATAAACTGACAGTTTTTGAGACGCAACAAGATCAAACGAAATCTTATCACAATTAATCATAATGAGCCAAAAACGTCGTGGGGGATGCACTTACCGATAAATTGATGATTTTCAGTTGGAACAGAGTCGCCCGTGCCCGAGTCTTTTGATGTGAAACTATGATTGCCTGGATCGCCCGGATGATGGTGATGGTGGTGCTGTTGTTGATTATGTTGATAGTGTTGTGGCGACATTCCATGTCCCAGCTTAAAAATAAGAATATTTGTAAGTGATTTTTTGTGTGCTTCATGGGAACATTTGCGTCAAGTGAACTCAGCATTGGGTATTATCCGGTACTCAACTTTGACCCCGCCGCGTAACAAATCCATCTGTTTCAAAACAGACCAAAAAAGTTTGTTTTCAAAACGCGACTTTTTAATGTAAAGTGTATGAATATTCGCAACAAAATATGCTCGACGGGCCGAAAGGACGACGCTGAATAAGCCTATCAAGTCACTGGTTGGCCTAACACATAAAGTGTACCCGAAATTAACAAGCCTAACATGTCTAACACAGGAACGGACTGAAAACACGGCGTGTACACCGTGGTTAATCTAATTTGATGAATTACGTTTTGGAGCGAGAGTGAGCACACGGCGAGAAAAGCTTAGAGTTATTTGGGTATTAAACTTACTTGGGGACGCGTCCAGTCACCCTCAAAATCGTTGCGCGAGTCCAAGGTGCCGTCTTGAGTTGTCGATGAGAGTAAGTGGCCAGATTTGGTTCGTTTGGCGTGCGACGCGGATTTCTTATTCTTTTTCCAGCGACACCTTAAAAAAGACGGCAATCGTAAAGATGGATTAGTTCGACGCGCGAAATCCGGGCTCTCGCTCTCTCTAGGACACTTACTTGACGATCAGTATAACAATAATGATGAGGATGACGATTGCGACGCCAATGAAAATGGCAATCATTGTCAGTTGAATATCAGCAAAGTTAACGCCGAATAATGAACCGCCCTGGCACGAGCTCAGCAATTTATCAACATCAGTCACGTTCTCCGCATCGCGTGCAAAGTACACGTTGATTTTCTAGAGATTAGCGTTGAATTGATTTGATTCCGATTTCGAAGCTTACCTGTTGGTACCACTCGCCATCGTTTTGTAAATTCGCGTGTAAGACTTCCTGGTTACGGACGATGACGGTGAGAGCGTGGCAGCCGTACTCGGACTCGTCACCCGTGTAGGTTAACTGGCCGGTTGAGCTGTCAAGGTTAAACGGCGTCGACTCTGAAAATGAGAGTCAAAAGTTCATCGCATGATAAGCCAGTCAGTGTGTGATTAGGACGGTGATAAGAATCAACTACAGCGTGACCTTTACGTAGCCAATTTGGAACCATGTCAAACAATGGCGTTACTTTTGAGTGTAGTAAATTATCGTTATAGCACCCATGTTATACTGAACTTCACGTCCTCCCCCCAGGTGGATGTAGAGGTCAACTATGTCGTTTCACTCACTACTACTCGCTGCCCAGAGCAGCTGAATGTACTTGAGCCAAAGCCAAAATTAAAATTAAATTAAAATCGACACTCGATTTATTGCACATCCGATCACGCCCAAAAAGTGAGTAGTGTGCGAGTAGCGGAGGAGAGGACGATCAGAACCGCGAAACTACTCTTATATTGGTCACTTATCGAAACCGCAAAAATCATGTCACTGCGTAAAAAACGGCGCAACTCTGATTCCGATTCGGTCAAGCGCCCAGGTGCACTTCATTCTTACCTGCTTCGTCAAGTGAGTACAGGATTTTCTTGTTCTCAACATCAACATCGTCGTCAACTGATTGAATGTTACTGATGATGCGCGCGTGTGGCTGGGGATTGTAGTGAATCACCGTCACTTGTTCAGTTAAATTCGCCCCTATAGAGAATTAACATTTAGCCGCGACAGTCCAATTGAGGGACGTTACAATGTTTTTGAAACATGGCTTTTTACATGCCAAACATGCAACATAAATATAAGTTACCTTGATATGTCTGGCCCGACGCGGTGATCATTCGCTCAATGGTGGGTTTATGGTCGTTCTCATCAATCAGATCGATCGTCACCTGCGCCTCCGACAACGAATCAGCGTGTCCCAGTACGGGAACACGGTTCCGGGCGGTGACCGAAAACTGCCATTTGAAGTTAAGGTTGGGTTCATCCCGATCCAAAGTGCGGTTAGTTCTAATTTCACCCGTGTCCCGGTCAAGTTCAAATGGAAAGTTAACCAGTTGATTTGGCGCTGTGTTGATGTCATATCTAAAAGAGGGACGATGAAGTTAGAGAGTTATGTGGGAAAATAGTTCAAACACAAAGTTGAGATAAAATCAATGTCTAATGGAGCTAGATGGACTAGAATTCTAAAAAACTCTTACATGACTTGTTTATTCTCCTCGGTTCGGTCCAAATCGGTGGCGAAAATTTGACCAACGTGAACATTGATTTCATCTTGTGACTCGATTTCCGACAGTTTGAAGTTGTATTGCGATTTAGTAAAGGTAGGCTTGCTGTCGTTGATATCGCCAATTTTGACTTTAAATTCGGCGCTGGATGTTTTTGGATCATCGCCATGATCACGTACTTAAATCATTAGGACTCAAAATAATGTACTTTAAATTGAATAGGCTCACCTCGCACTTCGAGCGTGAACTCGTCAGAATTGGCCGTCTCGCCGTCAATATCTAGCATTCGGTCGAGAATAATTTCATTATTGACAAGGCGAAATCTGCCATCTGCATTATCAACTAATGTGAAACTAAATTCTCCATTTATGCCATAATCATCGTCTTTGACTTTGTCAGAGAGGGTGAAAACAACTGTGCCACGCGGGTCCGATTCAGACAGGGTTTTCTGGTACGTTGGACTACGAAACATGGGCACATTGTCATTGACATCGCCCAAATTGATTGTGATGACTGTTTTATCGTCTAGTTGTGGCGTGCCATTGTCATGGGCGTAGATGATCAGTTCGAACGTATCTTGCAGTTCACGATCGAACTCGCGACGGGCTGAACAAATTTCATTGTTAGAGAGATTGCCATGGTTGATGCGGTTAATAATGTTGCGATTATGTCAGCCGCTATGGAACCTAATCCTATTAACCCCCTTTCCCGGGTCATGTGCGATATCTTTCCGCATTTTATCAATTGCCTATTATTCTCTGATCACTATTAGAACGTTTGTGCGGTCTAAGCAGTTTAAATTTTGATCATATGAAACCGCAAACTGATAGAATGTGTACATTTGAAATGCTTGCCGATTTCAAATAAGGTAAGCACAACATGACCACAGAAATTTGGTGTAAGCGAAAATGAGTGGATTACTTACTGAAAATAATATACTGCTCCGTATTGTCAGATGCATCCTCGTTCTCTTGTCTTTCCAGACGAAAGAACTCAATGTCATTAATTGTCGTAGCCACTTGACCCGCAACGCCCGGGTCGCTATCTGATACACTGATATAAAATAGCGGCGTTTCAACAGTGATATTCTCCAGGAATGAAACTGTATTGTTCATCATATTCCCATCGCCATAGATGTATGATACCATAATGACGGGTTTTTGATCGTTCGTATCAATAATGTTCACTGTTATCGTGCAGTGAATTTGGTGCTCGCCATCCGATGCAATTACGTAGATATTATGTCGTGTCGTTTGATCAAAATCCAACGCACCCGCCACGGTGATTTCGCCCGTTTTTGAGTCAATGGCAAAGGCTTGTGTGACGAGATCATTATTGGCCGTGTGGAACTCGTAGCTGATGTCGCTTTGCGATGTGGTGTCTTTATCATTGGCCTCGACTTGATACACCAAATCGCCAATTTGTGCGTCTTCTTTCATTGAAATTGAAATTGAAGGTGTTTCATCCGCGCCTAAACCGCCTGACTCGGGTCTGACGAAATAAGGCGCATTATCGTTCACATCGAGCACGTTAATCGTCACATTGGCCGAAGCCGAATTGCTGTTGACATCAAACGCGGATAGGACGAGCTAAAATGTATGGGATGAGACGACAGACGAAAGAAACAAGGTTAAAAATATACCACGTTAATGATTATCAGTGGTTAAATGTTTGATAGTAAGGATGTCCTTTGTTCTTCGTGTGTTCAATGGGAACCCACTCGACAAGAACCACCCTAAATCGGCATCGCTCACTCTCTCTCTCCCCACTGTCTACGTATGTCCACGATTTATAATGAATGAGAGTGCGCGGCGGCGACGGGCGACCCACTTGAGCCTATGTTTTGTGTGTGTATAGACGTAAAAACGGAACTATGATAATAAATATTTTCTTTGCAAATAAAAGCACCGCCGTGACGCCACCGCCGCCGCCCGAACCATGCATTCTGGCCGTAATAAACACAAAATTACCTGATATTGAGCAGTTTTCTCTCTATCGAGATTACTTTGCAGAATCAGACTTGGGATGATGGTGCCGTCCTGATTGTACTCCTCCTTCAGCTCGAACACCTTCTTATTGCCCGTCAACTGGTAGCTGACGATGCCAAAGTCGGGATCGCGATCCGTTGCCGATTCGAGTCGGATAGGCTGTCCAATGATTGCGTTTTCGGAGATGTCCATTGAAATATTGTCATGCGGGAAAACAGGATTATTGTCATTAATGTCAAGTAGTTCCAGCCTGAAAAGGTCAATGTTGATGCTGGTATGCATATAATCAGCATATATCAATTGTGATCTGTTGAACCACCTTGTGACATACACGCAAAATACTATCAATAATTAAATGGCGTCTGTTACGAGGGATGAAACGGAACAAACATTTTTTAGAACGAAACAAATGTTCGGCGCGTGTGAGTGACTGAGGTGGGGATTACTTCCAAGAATTCGAACTGTCGTAAATACCTTAGTCGATGCGTTTCAACTCTGCCATTCATCGCCAAAATCGCGTAGTCGTTCATTATACACTTTTCGCCCTTTTTGAATACTGTCGGGCAAATTTCTTCGCGATCGATTTTCTTGCGTCCCGTTTCAAGCACGACACCGGACGAGGACTTGTCATTAACTCGTAGATAGGGGTTCTCTGGTACGATCTGAAGGGAAGAGAGTTCGATTATTCCCGAAGGTTAGTTTTATCAATGCAAGAAACTCCCGCTTCTAATTTCGGAAGTCAAATCAATCATGACGAGCGTCACTTGCCTTGAAGGTGTAATCCGCATGGGCTTTGGTGAGTCTAATTTCTTGCGGAATATTGAAAATTATTTCACCCTCGTCGAGGCCTTCATTAATCTTCCAATCAATGATTGAACCATTTGCCAGTTGTAACAGCGTCAACAGTAGCATACCGAGATGACGACGTCGCCTTCTCATTGTAGTGAATTTCTCTGAAATAGTTGAATCGGTTAGAAAGTCGTTATTTTACTCTGAAAACGCTCTTTTTTATTAGTACTATGCGCGTAACGAGTCATTACTTATTATAAAACTAGACCAAATACTGATTTCAGTTGAATCATTTTACGAATCGTAAAAATATGTCACTTTTTGCGACGTGTATGGATAGGTTTGGAGGTACCGCTTGTGTTCTATTCACTGTATCCTCCGTCGAAAGCGACAATTTTCTCTCAAAATGTTATTACTCAGTGTGGCCACTCTAATTGGCCAATGCGTTAACTTTACAAGTAGTTTATGTTGTATTTGACTTACTGCTTTGGCAAATAAAGTATCTCTCAATTTCGACAGTTTTACCACTTTTATTTAAACTGGCTCAAGACAATTCGGGACAATCGTTTTTGGCCACAGTTTAGTCAGTTTTTCTTTTGGTCATTTCACATGACTTATGGTTGATTTTTCTCTGATTAAAGTCTGTAGACTCAGAATAAATACAAATTATTGAGCACAGACACAATCGCGCACACACACACACCTCCCCCTTACCGCAACACAGAGTGCGTAGTGAACTTGAAAGAAATGTTAATTCGTTTGGTTTAGCAGGCTACTTTCACACAAATTGCCACGCGCGACTTTAAAGTTTTGTTTTGAGAAATCACTTCTATATATACGTTGTGTTGTTGTGGTCGTCATTATACTGGGCAATGTATCTAATTTATATCTATTTTTAATTGCCAGTGCCAAAATTCAGAGACAAACGATGATTTTTGTTATTCTTAATCATTTCAAAGACATTGTTTGACTACGTGCCAAAAGTGGTTGAAAAACGCCCGCTGGGCAGATATAGATAGTAGTGAGGGTAGAGAGCACCTGAAGCACGACTCAAGTATAATGATATTCACGATGATCAAAAGTCGCCTCCCAGCACGACAGTCGCATCGACGGCTTTTTAGACTTACAGACATTATAATGAACAAACGGGCGAAAAAATGCACCACATTGATGATGGCGATGGTATCCCGTGGTCAATATCAAACGACGCTGTGTGTTTTTTCAGGGCCGGTATACTTCAACATGATATGTAAATTCACATGTTCTACTGAATATTTGATAACGTGTTCAAAAATGGTGCTAATTTGGCCGGTGGACAGTACAACTGTTGTTCGTCTTTGTTGAACATACATAGACACTGATACTCGAGTGCTTCGAGCCAAAAGTGCTAAACAGAACCACCACACTTGATTCAGTGATGTATTGAAGTGGACTTGAAATTAACAACTTCCTTCATTGACCAACTCCATACATAACCCATTACACTTTGTTGACACCCCAAAATCAATGTGCCTACCAAAGTAGAACATAATCGATTTGGCCGTGTTGACCAGTTGGCACGCGTGTCCCCCACCTCCCTTTGAAAACGGTACGGCTAATTTTCGTTCGATTTTTTTCGAATTTCAAATTGGAAATTGGGCGTGGGAGTCGTGTGTGGAGACATTGCCGTGTATATTATTCAACGCAGAATTTTGACAGTTTGTTTCTAAACGAGTGATGGGATTATTTTGATTGACATTCAACTCGAAGTGGACGAATTATAGCAAAATAGCCCGTGTGCTATCGATGGCAAAACGCCGCTGGATAATCTATATAAATACAATGGAATAGTCGAAATCAATGTTGTGCAGCAATAAAAGGAGCTCAAAAGAATGCTGAAATGTTACTTTTGATTGATCTATTCGTCAACGGGGGTCTGGTTGGCAGAGGTAGGCCACACACGCATTTTACCTATTCATTACACCACGTTCAAGGCGACAGGGAGGAAATATTCCATCACATTCTCAGTGACATTGCTTTCTTCTTGACATATGACATGAGCCACGGAAATAGATCAGTAGGAGAAAAAATGGTACTACATTCTCGAGTGGGCGCGGGATATTGAATTAAAACCCAAAATAGCTACCCCCTACTCGTGAACATAGCGATTTTGGCAGCTAGCTACAATAAACTAATTTATGGGAAAACGGCAAACAAAGGCGAACGCGACGACGACCATTTCTCGGAATGGACTATCTGTCGTCGTCTGTCACTAACCGAGATATGGTCGATATTCAGCAAGCCCCTAATTCATTTAGGTCTGGATTTGCTTCATAACGTGAATCTATCGTCATTTGGACTCTCCAAATCATTGTCAAATCTCTCACCCGCTCGCGCGTTCGATTGTATGAAAATTAGAGACGAGTTCATTTTTTAGCAGCGCAATATAGGCCTGAATACTAACACCTTTTTTATACATAATTAATTTCGGATCCTATCTCAGTAGATGCACATTATATACATCTTCAAGTGACACTACACTTGAATGGACGCACAAGTGTGACCCATTCTAATTTGTAAGGAACCGTGAGAATAAAGCAGATGTACTTAAATAGAAGAGCATTGGACCAAACAATTGACCACTTGACATACACTACAAGTGATTTTTAGAATCACGCAGACTCAATCGGCCGCGAACAAATCCGGACAAAAGGCGGCGTTCCACTGAGGATGAGCATTTCCCTATTGTTGTTCCATTTATTAAATAAAACATACGCTTGACACAAAATGCTGGAAATGCCGAATTTACAGTTAATCACACCCCCGTGCCCAGACAGTCATGATTCGATTATGAACTTGAACGCCGGCCAAGACCCGAAGTGAATGGCGAACTCGTTTGTGACATGAAAATTGCAAATGGTCTAAATGCCAAGAAACGAAATTATGCATGACAACATGCAATCTGTAGACTGGCCTCTCGCTTTGAGACGTGTTTGTATCCGTGCTTTGATCTTGTCGCCCGGGTTTTTCTCTTTCAACCTAAAGCTTCGACTAGACAAAAAACGTTATGGAGCATATTTCCGGGCGACGCCGATGGATGGATATGTATAGCTTTGTAATTTTACGACTAAAGTTGATTCCCGTGTCCCGAATTAAACAAGATTCGCCGATTATCGCCTTCGTTAAATATTTTCATTCCGAATCTATCCATCGGATCATAAACCTGCCTTTTCCATAAAACAACGTTTGCCGTGTGTCCGAGAGTGTGTGAGTTAAAAAGATCTGTTCATATAGATTTGAACGGATGAGAGATTTTTTTGTCTTTTGTTCATATTTCGTATAAATAGACATACTTATCGTTTCATCCCTCCTCGGCCGCCCGATCTAATGCCGACACTATGTTTATTTTTCAATCTTATCACTCATATATTGTCATGATTCAAATGTCCCGTTTTTGTGAATGGAAATAGAAAACGAATAATTTATAAGCTCGTGAGGCTACTCTGGGCTCAAATCTGAGCACTCGTGTCAAATAGGATTAATATCGGAATAAATTGCGCTCGGTGCGTGTATGCGTGATGCCGCATTAATATATCGTCTTTCTGATTTTAAAAATAGGCTTCAAATAAAAATGGAGCAAAGGAGGCATTATGTTTGAATAAAGTGATATATTAATTGAAGTCTTGACTAGACTTGACATTTTCAGCCCAGAAACAGGAGACGAAGAGAGAGCGTATGCTGCTGGGCTCTCCTGCATCCAGGAGCCCGCAAGACTAGATCGTTTTAGTCACGAAAGAACTAATTGAATTTGATCACGTCACGAAGAAAAGGACTAGAAATAGCAAAAGAAAGGAACATTCCAAAGAGCGAACTTACCAAGTAATCAGTCGAACCATGAATCTTCTTTATCTCTTTTCAAATTGATCTCTATGTGATGTAATGTGTTTCCGTTCTATACTGTTGTTTCTTGTTTGCTCACTGTATAGTAGTGAGTACTTTCTTTTCTTTCGTCTTCTCTCCAACAGCTGATGCCCTTCTTTTTGTACTTTTCCCCACACCTTAGCGTGGATGATGTCGCCTGAGCTCTCTCTTACCAAAACGTAGTAAGGTTTAGGGGCCGATTTAGAGTGAACCAAAGCAGAGTGTGTACGAGTATAGTGTCCATAGAGGGTGGAGGACTATTTGGAGGGGCCAAAAACGGCTCACGGGCGCCGCAACATCATGAACGGGCGCGTAGAATAGGAAAAGAAGTTCTTCAATGAGTGGGAAAAACGACGAAGTAGCCAGAGAGCATTCGGACGCAGCATGGGGCGAGAACAGTAACGACTGTTTGGATGTGAAACACAGCTGGATGGAGATATTTTTGTCAGTTTTGACAGAAAACGGCGTCACACACACTTATTCATCATGCCAAATACAGAGCTCTGCTAGAATCGCTCCGTCTACTTTCGCTCAAGCTGTCCCGTCTCAAAATAAAGCCGTAAATTTCAGTTTACCCCCTTCAACCCCATAATTTCGTGGCGCAATTTAGTTCGTTGTGTGTGCGTCAATTGAGTGCACTTGGCCCCTTATTGTGTGTGCGTGTGCTTGTGGGAGGGAGGGGACATCAATAATGAAGTTAAATGTGAACGACGCAATAGAACATACGAAGCGGGACATATTTGGCATTTAAAAAGATGTTTATGTTTCGTTAACGATATATCTCGGGGATAAAAAAGATGAATAAACTGTTTCCGTTGGTAAAGACCAGCCATGTGTATAAAGAAAAAAGTACTTCATTCTTTTTTGACTAAACAAACTTTTTTAACGAGATCAGCTCCAATATATTTTCCATGTCGCTTATTTCAAACAAAGAAGTACAAAATAAGAGCATCGTCGAGTCTACTAGGCGCGTTACTTCATTAGATAACTTATCGTAGTTGCTTTTGTCCGTTGCATTTGAGCTCATCGAGACGTAGTACAATAGGGTGGGTAAATGACAACGGGGGACATTAGTTTTTACTTTATACCATTTTTCAATAATATATTACATGTACTACGCGCAACAGCCATTTCGTCTACCCCCTATACCGTATCACAGTCATTATACCGTAGAGTTGAATTTGGCACACATTCTTATCCCTTATCCCGAGCATAATTTATTTGTTTTGTTACTCTAATCTTTTACCTGCCAAATAATCGTATTTGTGCAATCAGATTGTCAAAATCTATCGCACTAGACACGGCTATACTCAGTCGACCTAATGATAAGTGTGAAGGTGACTGTCACAAATTGCAATCGATTTTCACTCAAATAAAAGGCGTGACCATTATTTTTCATTTGATGAACATATGAAGGCGTGCAATACCCCGACTCTCACCTGCATAATATTAGTTATCGGGCCAGAAGATCAATACCGGCGCCGTGTTCAAGTGCTTTTGTATGGTGTGTTAATTCACTTGACGACGCGAAAAGGCGTGAAAGAAGACACATTTGCTCGTAAGATTCGGATTTTAATCAAGGGAGTCGATCGAGGGAAAACGCATTGTGCGTTGCAAATCGAAGTTTTAGGTCAAACGGAATCACGCGCGGGGTATGATGCACGCTCATTTGATAATGTTTAGACTTCCCTAATCGATTTTGTAAAGCGGGGGTACTCAACGGGAGAAGATGTCAGATTATGTCACCACCGATATAATTGATGGATTTCCGGACACACGAGTCACAAATATTCAGTAATAATTGTGCGATCAATAGCCGGAGATAAAACCCATTCAGCTGAGTAACAGATTAGCCGACTGAAGATGCTGGCGAAAATATGGTTGAAAGACCGGTCACCGAGTGAGGGAAAATGGCCCATTTATCCATCCCCTTTGATGCCAGACGAGGACACAATCGCTCTAAGCAGTGAAATCGATCCGAAACCAGTAAATCTGTGTTAGCTAGGATGGGAAAGTGTTTGTACAGATAAGGCTTAGGGCCAGTGACCAATATAACCCCGAACTCATGTTAGTTGGCTCAAATTAAATGCGATAAAGCTGTTTCCTACATATTTAACCAGCAGTGACCATTGACCATGATTGGAGGTGCATTATTAATTGTGCCCATGTCCGGTCCCATTCTAACAACTGGTGAGTAACATTTATTATTTGAGAACATTGAGTGTTTTGATAATTATTTCAGACAGCTAAACAAGATCATAGTCAAATGCGTTTGGCTGAAACGCGCGTTTCTTGTAGTTCACCCAGCCAACGCCATCATCACGCTTCTCATCATCACCGCCCCATCGCTCCCCATTGAGCATTGAGTTGAGCAGCATACTGCGACGCATCATGGGCACGGCCCCGTCATCGGCATCGCGATTGATAAAGTCGGACGGGTTGAAGCCGAGTGATGCGCTAAAGTGTGTCAATTTTGTGAAGTTACTAGTTTTCACTATTGAATGATTCTTACCAAAATACAAAACTGAGCAATTTCATCTTTTGTGTACTGATGCAAGTGGACACTCTTTATATAGGCAAATTTGGAGCCTTCGATGCTTTGCGTGAATGTACAAGTAGCCTCGCAGAATAGATTAACAGTTGCTCCAATATCGCAAAATGAGGCCAAGTATACATTTTTGACCAAGTACCACTTAAGTCTGAAATCTTCAGACGTCGAAATCAATAGTTGCTTGCAAATTAACCCAAATTTTGTCATCTAGTTTCAACATTTTTGTTAGGTTGAATAAAAAAACTTAAAAACGTAGCAAAAGTTTTTTTTCAATTTTTGAGTCACCATAAATCGGTCCCTCAAATATACTATATAATAAGGTGAGAAACTTTACTAGTTGAACTTTGTATCAAATGTAATCGCATAGCCCAACTGAGCCAGGGCATGAGTACCATTTTGGCTTTAGCTCAGTTTGGGTAGGCAATCAGGGTGTTTAAATCTCTTTGATAGAGATTGAGGAAACGTAATGGAATTAATTTTTTTGTTAACAAACTCCATTTTCTAGAGTCTAGAATTTAGACTCGTATCGTCGAAAATTGTATTACATCATCTCTGAAATATAAAACTGAACCTAAAACAAGCATTATGGTTAGTCAGTTTGCAGCGACAATTTGCAACGTTTCCCCTACTACGTTTTTACATCATCAATAAAGCAAATCAGAATGAAATGTCTTGAAACTGCTGAAATTTTATTCCGTCAATCAATTGAAATCTTCCCAGCAGGAGTAACAATCAATATCGCTGAGGTCCTCGATTCTCAAAAAATTGAAGTTATAATCTTCTGATTATAATCAACACCATTATCAAAGGGAATTAAAAATTGCAAACAAAGTCACTTGAGTTTTGAGTTCCAGTTTATTTTGAAGTCAATTGAGGCGTCATTTTTTCAGAAACAAACAGATTGATAAAAATGGCAGATTGTTGCAAATACCAGGAAGGCCAATACTGTGGAGGATTGAATATGGTTGTTGTTGTTTTTTTAACTATGGACTCGGAGGTGTTACTGATTTTTTTTCATTCGTTTTTGGCACACATCAACAGTTTGAAGAAAACGGTAGGCACTTGACATAAATGTTGTATTATTACAATGGGAATCGAAACGATTGCTCATCAGTCTGAATCGTGCGTTCAGTTATATCAAATTGTTTTAAAACACAACTTACCGATGAACAGTAAGTAGATGCGGTCAACGGCGTTGCCTGATTGTCAAACGCCGAGTGCGGCGGTAGTAGTGGCATCTGATGCGGGAAACTATTCCGACTGGGTCGTGGCGGGGGCCGATCACGCGGTGGCAGGGGAGGCGGTGATCCCCCGTGCAGAATCGGCTTTGGCTGGGTCGGACGGGGCGGCGGGACGCTCGTCGTCGTCGTCGCTGTTGTCATCATGCCCGATGATGAGCGCGGTGGCCGGGGCGGGTCCCGTGGCGGTATGGGCGGACCCGGATCCGAAAAGGGTATGCGCGGAAAGAACTTTGTATCGGCCTCTGGATCGCCTCGTTTCGGCGGTATTGCAGGACCCGCTTATTAGAAGCATTAAACTAAACCTGCATAAATGTCAAACACTTACGTTGATTGGCGCGAATCGGCGTTGGGTCGCCCTTTTTCGAGCGTTTCCGCTTCCCA
>SCLD01089882.1:0-13421 GCA_004367895.1 Oikopleura longicauda | reverse complement strand
ATACTTACTTTGGATTGATTAGCTTCACTTGAACTGATTTTCTTTGTCAAAGATTTAGAGGCACACGTGTGGCATGTATGATAAGGACATTTGAAACTATTTGGACCAATTTTCGTAGTGAATTTATGAAGTGATAGACATTTTCTAAATTTTTGGTTCAAATTTTATTATTATTTTTTTCAAATTTTCTCCATTTTACAAAGTTTGATAGTAATAAATTGAACCAATCCTGTGATAGTGACGGCCACAATTATTGAAATCGCATTTTATGATTTCAGTATCAGGCTCGGAGGGATCTGTGATACCATTGTGACAAATAAAACAGCTCCAACTTGAGGAGGTACAGGTATTGCAGATAAGTAATGACGTGTCGCTAAAAAGTTTTCGTAATGATAAAGATTTGTATGAATCGATTACACTTACGTCATGGTAACATTGGCACATTGTTCGTGAAAATAAAGTTTGCATGCACCTGTACATTGTAATAATTTCGAATTTTCCTCTTCTTCCAAAATTTTGTCATTTTCACAGACGGCGCAAACTGGAATATCTTCTCCTTTTGTTCCTACAATCAATGGTTCTTCACGTTTCTTTACTTCTTTTTCTTTTATTGAGTTTAGATCTGACCGAGTCATGAAATATGAATCATATAATATGAATCATATCATTTTTTTTATGATATAGAAACCATCCTTGACCTTTCTTCTTTGGCGATTTCAAAAGGTTTGGGGTGATTTTCTTTTCAGTCCGCAACACTCCAAGAGCATATTCAAGACTCTCTTTGGTCAATGTTCTTGAATGTGGCCTCATGGATGACGTCGATTTGAATTCGTAAAATTCTGAAATATTCAAATTATCAACAATAAAGGAAAATCAAATTTTACCTTGTCCTGTGACTAGTTCGAGTGGCACATTTTTGAGTTTTTGATTTTCAAAAAGCTCGTTTGGAATATGAAGATCTGGATCAAAAGTGGTGGACTGTGATTCACGATAATTTAACTCCGAAAATGGCGTGCTTTTATATTTGATACTTGTTCGCAATCAACACTTTTGTTCGTTCATTCTGGGAATAGAAAATAAAAGTGTTGGTCGGTTCCTATTTGGAATAAGACTTTTTCGTTTGGCAGTTGATTTTCTTTTATTAGTTTCAGTCGGTTTTGGCTTGGGTTTGTCGATGTAATCATATATAAGTTTATCGCACCTTTGTTCGTCATTTTCAAAATCATTTCGCGCTGATAGCGCATCCAGAACAGCCTGGTTCCATGAAGCTTTCATTTTATCGCTTTTTATCTATGAATATAGAAATAAATACGGAATGGTCATTCAATGATATCGTTAGCAGGACTATAATTTTTGAGCAACGAACCTGCGTGACTATCCTCTTTTGCAATTTTCCTTTTAGTTTTGATTTTAGACTATTTGAAATATAAGTGAATTGTTCTTTTGGTTCAACATCATCGTCCCATGGTATAATTGCTTTTGAACTGACCCACGATCTTTCTTCGGTTGGCCCAAAGAACTGGCAGTGAAATTGGGTTGGGCGTTTTTGATTGGCTACATTTTGCTTGAAATGTTTTCCTGAGAGACAGTTTTACTTGGGTGGTTACTTTTGTGATACTTACCATGATCGGGATCCTGTTCAGGTGCTGGCGCAATCATTCCTGGCCAAAGTGGGTAACTAGCCAACCAAACCCAAACTACCTGCCCAACATCGAAATCTTCTCCTTTCTCGGACATTGTACATGTATCGGATTTCTCCGGCCTGGCTTTCTCGGCCTGTATTGGACTGTCGGCGGTCGTTTCTGCGTGGGATGATGGTGATAGGACATCATCAGGTGATTGAGATATTTTTTCTGACATTATTCCAGAATCAGGGGATCTTTCAGGCACTTCGGATTCGGTAAAGGTTTCTAAGAAATAAGATAGATATTATTCAGAAGAATTTTATTGAATCAAACCTGGCGAATTTGCAATAGCTTCTAGTGGGGTACTTTCGCGTGACCAAGTGGGTAATATAACAGCGGAGTCGGGAGACGGAATATTTTCCATTTCAGAATACAATGACTAAAAACATAAGTAGAAAAATTGTTATTTTTTCAAGATTGAAATTTTGAACCAATAGAAATTCAGAATAATGTTTAGCTACATGTGGGTTGTCACGCGAGGGCAAAAGTGAAACCCGTCACGTTTGACCGCCAATGATCGATCTCATGGTGCAAAAATTTCGAACTTTTCAAATAAAGAAAATTATAAATTAGTAAAATAATATGTAAATGCATAAAATGCATCACCTAAAATCAAAACCCACGTTACGATCCAGATCTAAAATCCCATACGGTGAATTTAAAAAAAACAAATATACCTCATTATCAGAATCGTTTTGAATTGGAGCATCACTCAGCATTCGTTTTATTAATTCTCCTGTGGCCAAATGCTTTTAATTCTTTCAAATTATTTGTTTAACAAATAGAAACATTTGATGAGAAATGATATTATGCTGTAGGAAAGTTCTTTCCAGCAAGTTTATGGTTTTGAAAAAATTCCTGAAAATCAACATTTTCACAAAGCGGATGCCTGACGTCATGTTCACCAATCATATGATCGACCATGGTTTCTCGAAGATCGTCCGTCAAGAATTCGCATCTTTGACACTGATAAATACGCTGATCTTTGTGACGAGTTAAAACATGTTCTCTTATATCTTGTCTTTTGTAAGGTTTAACAAAACTCAAAAAAAAATGGTTGGTTTCAAAACTACTTCTCGAAATGAGAAAAAAGGTCACGATCACTTTTTGGACCTTGGTTGACCATATTCCTGAATAAATGCCTTTCACCACAAAGGTGACACTCCATCCAATCGACAGGAGTCCGATCTCAGTTTCGAGATTTCTCTAAAATCATCCTTTTCAAAAACCATAAAATAATTTTAAATATTTTTTATTAATTCTAATAAAGAGTTCTCTATCTAAAAGTCAAATCAGTTCTCAAATATAAGATTGTGTCATTTAATTGGCTGTTTGAGTAATTGCACGTCATTGGTCAATTTAATTTTTGAACGAAAGAGATTGAAATAATGACCAATCGGATGAAAGAATTGTTTCGAGTTGAATCATTTTCGGAGATTTCATTTTCTGTCGGTGAAATGACTGTTACGGATTGACTCGGTGACGTCAGTTTTACTTTTTGAGCTGATTGAAGAACCAGACAGAGAAACAAATTACTTGAAATGGCTAAAGGTTCGCTAAATGGAAAGAGGGCGAACGAAAAAAGTTCGTCAAATGGACATGCGCAATCACAAGATGCAAATGGTAGTTTAAATACGTCCAATTCTTCATCTTCAAACTCGGACGGGGTTATCCGAGTTGGATCATCGTTTCAGGTAAAATATCGGGGTGATATATTAGGTTGATATATTTTCATTTATTAGGCTCAAGTTCAAGCATGGGATCCAACATATCGTAACGAACAAATTGAGGAAGAGTGGCGAGTCATTGACGACAGTGGTGTTTGCTGTCTGTGGTACCCGCCAAAGGACAGGGCGGATCGAATGCCAGGCGAGAATATGCTTTCAGATCAAGAAATTCAAAAATTTGAACTTGAAGCTGTTGAAACTTATGGATTCAAGCCCGAACAAGCTTTAGGTTAGCTTAGGTTTATGACAACATCATTCAGGCTTAATAATATAATTTTAGGACTTTTAATGTATCATGGATATGATTTAAACTTGGCAAAAGAAGATCTCGCCATTTATAGACCATCTGAAACTGGGATTGATTCGTGGGATGCCGATGATAGAATTATATTCGAAACAGCTTATAGGCTTCATGCAAAATCCTTTCTCAAAATCCAAGGAAATGTTCGTATCTAATACACGACTGAGTTAAAAAGTTGATATCTCGGAAATTTCAAAATGGCCCTCCCCGCCAAAACTTTTTTCTCCGGCCAATGAGAGGTCCATGGAAAAAATATCAGCCCTCGGATGGTCGATGTGAGTGCACCATAGAAACAGACTCAGACTTAGTGCTTCAAATAAAGATCATTTTCAAGAAACTCTTCCAAATAAGAAAATTGCTGATTTAGTTGCATATTATTATAGATGGAAAAAGACTCAAAATGGAGGAGTCTCACATGGTATGATTCAGAAAAAATCATCAAAAGACGATCCAAAATCTAAAACAAAAGCAAAACATCAAGAGAAACATACATTTTCTGGTCCAAGATCTGTTATATGGGCCGATAATGACCAAAATGATTATGCTCCGCTCCTAACACCAACTATGATCGGACAGATATTAGGTAATGATTTTGTCAGTTATTATTAAAGTCCGATAGTTATTGATTTTTGGAGGAAAAACTCTACAGAAAGCAAATTATTCTTTGAAAACTCATGAAAATTTCATGAAAAACTCAGAAATTTACACCGCGGGAATTTATTTTTAGAGGAAAAACTCCATTCGACTGATTGGCAGGTTATGGACCAAGCGATTGAAAAGAGAAAAAAAGATGAACACGCAATTTTATCTTCAACATCTAGAATTCAAAAAGCCAAACAGGCCGTGCAATTGGAACAAGAAAATAAGCCAGTCGACCTATCAAAATTACGTTTACTGAGCACCAGGTATGATATTGATATTGTATTGGGTTTTTTATTTTACATGGAGACATATATGAGGTCCTTTTTTCTCTATTACTCCGCTCGACTCCGCTCACGATTTTCTCAGGACATATTCTCTTTCGTATTAGAAAACGTATGGAAGCCTTGAAAAGGGTCGAAAATGGTCGGTTTGAACGTAATTACGAAAATGTAAAATTCTAGTTCACGAAAAATAGAAAAAAAGCAAGACCAGCCCGGGATTCGGACCCCACGGTCAGCTTCAGAGTGAAGCATAGTGACCACTAAGTCACATTGCCGTCGGCACCTGCACACTAATTTAGGTCTTTATATCCATCTTGATATCGTATGAATTCCAACCCTTTATTTTTGTCACTAGGTTACATCGGAACAAAACAAAAATTTGCCTAACCCTAAACATTTTTTCGGATCAGTACAGATTTTGTACAGATTTTGATCTGGTCCAGAGAAATATCTGTATGGTTTTTCACATCGAATCTGGACCAGATTTTGATCTGTACGCCATTTGCCCATGTCTGGTCACGATAGTCAATCTAAAAGACATTGACTTAGACGAGATTCAAATCGAACTTTCGCTTGTATGACGTCATTTAATTTCAGTTCCGACTCTCTCCGAATGTTAACCCGTATAGACAAACCTTAATCGTTTTATCCGACCTCATTCTGCTATAAGCATAGTAGTTAATTATTCCTTATTGATATATTTTAGGCCAAATATTGAAATTTGCTCTGAGTTCAAAGCAGAAGAAGTGTTTCTTTTGGGATTGGCAATTAATGAGCATGGAAGCAATTGGGAGCGTATTGTGAAGATATGTCTCCCGAATAAAACACCGGAAACAGTTTCAGCGTTCTACGAATTGGACAAGACTTCAAATAAGTTCAAACTGGTAAGTAATATGGCAAAATATGAAGAAGCACAGAAACGAAAATTGGCGCAAAAGCGGAAATTAGAAATTAACTCAGAAAAAGAAAAGAAAACGTCTAGAATATAACATTCATTGAACAATATTTCGTTTTTTACCGACGGAATACTAAATGGAGGACTTTCTAGTCATTTTAACTGTACGCTACTTGAGTGATAATTTCAAACTGCCAATGTAAATTTCCATAAAATTCAATATCTTTGAGTATCTAAAGTATTTTGCATTTATCATAAAGGGATTACCGACGGTAGATTCCACGGCCAAATTATGGTGCTGGTCGATTCTAAAATAGGCGTTTTTATGGACTTATACTAAAATTCGAAAGGCGCAAACAAGACATCCTACAATTAGAATATTCCACCAATTTCAGAATATTTTTCAACTTATATCGATTACGTAATCACCACTCACACAGTCGGTCATGACATCATTGGTGAATCGGACATGAGAAAAGTAAATCGCGGTTTGATGAGTACGTAACTGAAGTCCGTCAATTCCTACATAGAACGCATAAAAAGTAAAGACCTCTTCGATATGCCTTGATTTCGGACTTTGTCCTAATGCTAAGGAAGAGCAAAAATCCATTGACTTCCGATAAAGAAAATACAGTTGATGATTTTGAATTGCATTTTATTTTTGACAAAACTGATAGGATACTGGCCCCTAGACAATGCAGGCTTAATATGAAAGAGTTAATTGAACTTCCAGTAACAGGCTGTTAGAGAAGAGTCACTAGTGGCTCACCACTCAGCACAAGAATCGTCAGAGCCATCGCAACATTCGAATTTGCCCACACCTCCCAATTTAGCTACTTTGGATTGGCAATACTCGCACTTGGGGCCCCAGCCACCACCAGTACAAGTGCATTCATTTCGGACAGGGTATGACATTGGCGTAGAATATACACTGCTGAACAAAATGTTAGATGAACGCTGGTATTAATTCACCGGTTAAAGCGAGAAATTGGCTTACACGAGTGACTTTTCTGCAGAATTATCATCATCAACAGGAACTTGTTCGTCCCTTTCTACGACATTCCTACAAAACTTGACCACATCCGATGATTTGCAATCATTCCAGCTTTTAGCAACTACAAGTTTTGCGAAAGTGAACTTTTTGTAATCATTGTACCACTTTTCAAATTCGTTTTGGCATCTATTTTAGGATTATTTCAAATTAAAACCAGCTATTTCAATAGAAATACCGACAACCCATTCCTGATTCGGATGATTTCGCCATCATGGTCGACAAAGAGAAGGAAATTCATCCACTCTGGACCTAATCCACCCTGATTAAGTCCAGGAAACATTTCGCGCAACACCTCAACAAAGTGATCGTAGCTAAAATCAAAGTCAACTTTTCAAAACCATAATTTTAAAAATGTAGAATAAAACGTACCCGATGTCTTCAGTGTTGAACTCGAAAATTCGAGTTTCGTTGATATCACAAGGAGAGTTGACGTCGGAATCGATTGGTCGAGCAAACATGACTTTATAAACGGTTCATAAGAATGTCTCTGTGAAAAATTATGTAATCATGTTCTTTTCTACCCATTTCCTTTCGAAGTTACTTTCATAACGACCGGAATTTTGATCCCCAGAATTCTGTGAAAATGAAGGTTGGTGACTCGATTTTATACAAGCGAACAAAAATTTATCAGCTCTCTGGTGCCACTCGATGAATGTCAGAATTATTAAGACTTTTATCAATTCGCGAACCATCAAGTCTTTTTTACTCTATGATTCACGCATCATGAATAGCCACACAAAAGCCGCTTTGAAGTTTTAGGAATTCATTAAGATTTTGGCCAAAATTTCGACACAAATTTACTTCACAGCAGGGATGAAAGAACACGCAAGTTGTTCGAGTGATTTTTCTTGGAGACTTGGTAGTACCAAGTTGGTACTCCGTTAAAATGACAACAAAGAAAGGTTTGAATTTTAATATTCTTTATTCGAATAAATATTTACTGTTGAAGAGTGTCATTTACATTTTTACAAAAATACAATATAGTACATAAAATGCTCTCAAGTATACAGTGTTTTGCAAGTGACAAAAGTGACAGTTTAAACGTAACCTGAGTTACATTTCCATATTACAAGTTATGATATTATCACAGGAACTTGTTCCATGTGTATTTAATGTTTTCAAAAAAGTTTCAATCAGTTTTTCGCGTTTCGAAAAAATCATTGAAAATTTTTCACGGTTTCGGAAAGGCCATTTTAGGTCATTTGAGAATATATCAAAGGTCAAATCGGAATCAGCTGACGGGTCTGCAGTTTGCAGCAAAGTATCTAATTGAAAACGCTCTAAACCAAATGAAACATCCTCATTGGTTAGAATCTGACGCCAACGATTAGTCAATTTGTCACGACACAAATATTCGCCCACGCAAATATCGCCGCGATGACCAACGAGAAGATCGAATTCTGGATTTGTGTCACGTGTTATTCGACCATAATATGATCTTTCAGTTTGTTTCACTAAATCTCCATTCTCATCGAATACAAACATGGGTGTTGAGTCTGATTGGGCAACAATAAAGTAAGTTTTTGTTATTTGATTGGTTGACCCACCAAATAATTCTTCTTTTATCGAAAAGAGGGCACCAGAGAGATCATAATACAAATGTTGAACTCTCATACGACTGATGAAATGTGTGGGTCGATTTGGAAATTGAACGTTTGCGTAGGCTATTTTGATGTCGCCAAATTTGACAATTCGATTTTGGTGGTCGTAATGGACCACTTGACCGTTATAGGATGTCAACTGGTCATTTAAGTCCCATGTCAACTGAATTTCGTCACCGATTGATATCAATCCATTTTGGTCATATTTCAATCGAATGGCACCGAACTTGATAATTCTATCAACATGATCGCGTCCAATAATAAAATCTTTGTTGCCATCCAATGTGATTTTTCTCAATTTGTTGCCCTCGTATGACATAATCTCCCTTTCTGTTTCAATTATCATTCCCTTCGAATCAAACTTCCTCTCCAATTTTTTTGGCTCAGGAGAGCGCCCTTCAATACTGATTTGAAAATTTTCAATTATCCGCCCTCCAGTGGAAGATTCATAATTAGCCTCACAAATGACCTGATCGTTGACGACAAGCTGACTGATAATAGTTCGTTTGATGGATTTTGTCTGATCACGTGGATCATATTTTCGAAAAAGTTTTGTGCGTGGGTTTGAAATTTGATAAATGGCGCCAGAGAGCTCCACAAAATCGAATTCATCAATTTTGATTGGTTCATCCTTATCATAAGACCAACTTCTGGTCATATGACGTCCAAAGACTGATATTTGAGTCTCAGTTGACCGATGATTAGAATCATAAAAATATGCCACCTTGTAATTTGACCCCTCATCGAGTGTTTTGATATCACCAAAATAATATGATCTGTATTTTGATTCATCATAACTAACACCAACGAGTTTTCCAAAGTCATCATAAATGAATTGTCGATTGCTTGCTCCAGCAGCCTGTAACAGCTGTCCATCACATTTTTTCAATGAAACAGATTTCGATTCCTTGTCACCTTCAAATCGTGTCACTTGAAGATATTTTGAAGTTTCTTCAATTTTATGGAATTTGATGCCATTTCTCTTATAGACTTTATTGCCATCCAATGAAGTTTGAATAGTAAACTTTGTTCCTGTCGGATATAAAATTGAAACTTCCAAATTGTTTCCATCCCGTTTACCGTAACCAATCGTATAATCAGATCCATCTGGGGCAGTGATTTTTATGTCTTTTGAAATTTTTACTCGCCATGTCGCCATCCCATTGGTTGTTATGGAGGTGAGTCGTCCGGCACGAGTACGCGAGAAGACAACGGACGAAGTAGACGAGGGCGAAGCGGACGAAATTTCAGTGATGAGACCTGAGGATGAGTATTTGAAACGCTTTTGATAAATGTTCCTATCCGACGGAGAATTCTTTTGATATTGGACATTTATTTTCGTCATTCGACCTGTACTTTTATCAAAAGTCAGTTGACCAATCAGATTGACCGTTTCGTCGTAGAACTTGCCATTGATTGGTCCGTTGGATGCACCATAATCCAATTCATAGCTCATCATGGTATTACCAGATTTTAGAATTCGGCGGACATAAGATGCTGAGCGATCATTGGTCGAAATCCAAGCGGTTTCTTTCGATGGAATCAGATCACCACGATTTATGATTTCTCCGTATCCAATTGGTCGTTCACTGATTGGATCAAGAGAGTTTATAGTCATATTGTAAGCGGCTTTTGATTGGTCGAGAGTCAGATAAGATGTAACACGGCTGCCATCTCCCGTCAAGAATGTGATTTGATCAGTTGATCGACTTGCGAAATAAAAATCCCCAGATGACCATGTGACAGTTTGAGTGTCACATCCGGTGGTGATTGTCCAACTATTGTCACGCACAGATCCAATTGACTTGTACTGTGTCAAATTATTTGTCACAACTTTTGTCACACGGTCTTTATTCCAAGTGAAAAATGTACCATCAATTCGCTTCAATTTGTTGCCATCCGATGCATCATACTCAAATGATGTCTTTCCATCCTCATCCTCAACTTCCATTGGATAACCAGTTTGTAGATTGAGTGTTATTTGTGCGCGCCTCTGATTGGCTGAATTTTGAATAAGGATTCGGCCTTTGAAATAAGAAAATTTAATTTCATTCTCAAATTGATCTTTAACGCTTTGGAGATTCGAAGTTCCATATTTAAAATATTTGAGTGTTTTTCGAGTGAAAATATCTTTAATTTGTACTAATCGCCCATCAGCTAAATAGATGCGAATCAGATTTTCTTTCGGGAATCCAATTTCGAAGCCCACGTTGGTCTTCTTTGTGGTTATTGGTTGGAGAAGTCCGACTTGATGAACAGAGGTGGAGCCATTTTCGCGTTCAATGATACGGATTTTTCGGGAATCTGATTGATCGAACTCGAATTTGATCAAATTGACCAATCGGGCGGCAGAGTTGGAGGGTATTTGAGCACAGTTTAACCCACATGCACCGAAAATTGGAATTATTGTACCATTTGAAATTTCATAAATCTGATTCGCAGTCGATGCAAAAATGCCACCTGATGGTGATGTTCTGATTGAATTAAATTTTGAAATTGAGGTGACGTCATTCTGCGTAGGTTTACAATGCGTGGGTGTTCCTGCTATTAAACTTGTCCAAAAGTCTTCGGTCTGAAGGTCAACTTTGAAGAGATAGCCACCATTTGATTGGTTGAAATCAAAAATGATCAAGGCGTCATCCCGTGGTGAGTATTCAATTGACTTAATTCGGTCCAAGTAAATGCGTCCAAGTCTGAGGTGTTCGGCTGGACACGGACGAGACTTGAACATGAACCGATCCAACCCAGTTATGATTTCACCTTCGTCTGACCAGGAATTTTCGGCTGAGATTTTCAAAATTTTCGACGAATCAACGCCAACAAAAATATTTCCACTTTTTGAAATGGTAATTGGACCATCGAAATTATTGGCTTGAAAAGAGTCATAAATGCATTCTAAGAAGCGATGTCCTCATATGAATGACGTCATGGTGACGTCATCGTTGAGTAATTACGACGACGGTATAACTTCCGAAATACTTTAAAATAGTAGTGGACGAAATTATTTTTAGAAATGAGCAAAGTGGAAGTGAATCAGACTATTTAATCGGACTATCATTCGTGTTTATTCAAGATTATTCTTGTTTATTCGCAAAATGTCACATTTTTTATCAAATCCAAAAATTTTCACCGACAAATCAAAGTTAAGAATTTGAAAAAAAATGACTCATTCCTTTGATAAGCTGCGTGCTGAATCCCTTGAGATGATCGACCTTGAAGAGACCATAGCTTGATGTGAAAAATAGAAAGTTTTTGAAAACTGTTTCACCGCGAATTTTCACATTTGAAACAATTTCTGATTTTTGTGAATTTTGAATCTTGTAAATTCCGTTTTCGGTGACCACGACTTCATATCCGGTTTTATCCGTCGTCGAACTGGAAAATTTGTAATGATTGACCAGGTTATTGATTTGAACAGTTGAAATATTTATTTTTTCATAATTGAAGCTGACCGGTTCAATTCTTTGATTGGCCATGTGATAAATCAGCTGACTCGTAGGCTCATAAATTGAGTCAAATCCTAACCGAAAATTGCCGATAGCACTTTTTGACATTTGAATGGGCGGACGTGCCATTACGTCCACTGAGATACGGTTCCAGGTCCATCCAGACTCGCGGAAGTATTTCGAGCCAACGATCACGTGACATTTGCCAGATCCATATTTTGTTTCCCGAAAGAAATCTTCATGATTCCAATAGAAGGCGAATTCAGTCTTCTGATTTGATGGCGAGAAATATGAATCAACAAGCTGACCCTGACAGTACAGTCTGATCATGAGGAAATCATTTGTGCTTGAAAGTGTGAATTTAATTTCCGATGAGTCACCGTAAGATGGCATCATCCTCATTTTCAAAGTTCCATCCATAAGAGTAGTAGTGAAGTCTGGTGCTTGAATGTTGCTATCAAAGAATTGAACTCTATTTTTGATTTGCGTGGGAGTGACGTGGGCGGCGAATGAGGTCTGTGATGGCATTTTATACATAGGAGATCGATCCCAAACGAGACGCAATTTAATTGGTTGAATTGGATGGTAGTCACTGGAGGGACATATTGTTTCAGTGTGTAGGCGGAATCCATCGCGAACAAATGTGATTGGATGGCAATCTCCTCGCTGTAGAACAAGATGATAGCTCCCATCTGATCTTGACGAGCTGACGCCATTGGATGACGATATTCTCACACCCTGCACGGGTTGATCATTATGATCCATGATATCACCATGAATCAAAGTCACATGACCTGCAAAGTTCAACTGTTGGGACCCTGCTCGCTGCAACTGGCCAATCAGCGATCGAATCTTTGATTTGAAACTAATGAAAAGTTTAATAATTTTTACATTATAGTAATTACGTAATTATTACGTCATGCTAATTAAATAAATGATGCATTACCTTTCTGTTTTTTGTGGATGCGAAATTTTCGGAGTACTAGTGCAGTATTTTGTATTTTTACAAACTGGATTCTGGCAACAGGACGGATCGAGGCAGTCCGTGAGACCGTCCTGATCATTATCTAGACCGTCTGAGCAGTCTTGTTCATTAGTTATCGAGCAGTCAAATCCAGTGAAGCCTGATTGACATTGGCAAATCCACTGATCACCACGATTCAAAACACAACTACCCTCATTAGCACAACCATATGGGCATCCATTGTTGCTTGCTGTCATAGCTTCAGTTGTTGTCTCATCACAAAACTTTCCAGAAAAAGATTCATAGCATTTACATTCACCATTGATTTCAATCCCATTGAAATTGCAAGTGTTTGATTGGCTCTCGGAACAATCAATCCCGCCAAATCCTTAGAAAAAAATTAATATCATAACCTGCTCACAAAGAAGAGAAAGGTGGAGAACGACTCTCCGAATAGACAAAATAGAGGGCGCCATTCAGATAATCATGATAAATTTTTTTAGTTATTCCTTTTATAGACATATCATTTATGATATATGGTCTAATGACCAACCCTTAACATATTTAATGGAATTAATTATCATATTCTGCTCACGAAGAGGGAGAAAGAGGACAACGTCTCTCCGAATAAGCAATTTAAAGGGCGCCATTTCAGAGAATATGATATTTTATCTCGTTACATATGATATATTATTACCTTGGAAACATCGACAAGATCCATTCGACTGACAGATTCCATTTTGTGAGCAATCAGCTGGACATTTTAAATTTTCACAATTAACCCCATCATATCCTTCATTACAAATGCATTCTCCATTTATGCAC
>SCLD01089871.1:0-13433 GCA_004367895.1 Oikopleura longicauda | reverse complement strand
AATATAGGCTATATTCGATAAGCCGTTATAGAGAAATAACACAAGTTATAGATAAATAAACCATGTAAGGCTTTGGTCGTTGGTCGAATCGTCTCCCATTATGTAAAAAGAAACCAAGATCAATGATAGGGAAATGCAATGAAGTACAATCTGATGGAATTGTTGGAATAGAATGCTCACAAGAATATTACATGGGTTCAATTTGTGCTTTTTCGTGTCCAACAGGGTATCAATTAGTTGGACCAAGCATATCCACATGTGAAAACGATCTAAGCTGGAGTCATGAAACGCCCCTCTGTAAAGTGAGAATAGTCATATCAAAATGGGCGGCTTCGAAAGTCTTGAAAGCAAACTCTCGTCTATTTCAATTCATAAATGATGAGAAAACTGCATTGGAAGACAAGCTTGTGACTGGTAAGAGTTCAAAAAAGGCAGTTGAGTATGAATTCAACTGGGACGAATATCTCAAATCAGTTGATTGCTATGCAGGTATCGTTTATAAACGAGATTTGGGTAAAACTATGGCTGATAGGCTCATCAGTGATAGTCCATGTATCACAACTTACGATTCATAAGTTTTAAACTGAACCAGACTTTGTAGGCTCAAGCGTTTGATTGATGATATAAACGATAAAAAGATATTTGTAAAGTGACAGAAGTATGCATTCAAACTGAAATAAGGAAACTGAAAGAAATTATTGGAGGCGAAGATTCATTTTTCGAATCCTACTCAAAACTGTGTCTTTTGACTTTTTAAATATGAACTGATATTTCAAAAGGTAGAAACCATATATTAAGCTACCTGAAATACTATATAAATAAATAACGTTTTTATGCCACATTCCTTGATTTTATTTTAAAGGAGGGATCTGGAAGTTATTCAACTATAATGTACAGATAGCCTCACCGGCTTAGTACAGTTTAGACAGCTGCACAAATCATCCAAACGAATGACCGAAGGTTCAGAAACCGTAATTCACAAAGTCTCGATCGAGAATCTTCAGTTAATTCAGTAGGACCAAATGAACACAATTAAAAAATCCTAGTTAATGGATACAGAAAAGTTTATTCGTCGGGCAGTTCACCTGGAATAACTGGCAATAATAATTGCAAGCCTCTTGTGATTTTGACTAAATGAATGTTAACGAATTTTTCATGACTAATACAATTAATCATTTACAATGATATTAACTTACCGATTCCGCGTTCAATAGCATTTGCAAAAGAGCAAATTGGCGCTGGTGTATATTTTTGATTGACCCAAAGAACATAAGGAATAAATCCTAATATTAAAAGACCACATCCAATCAGAGTGTCTTTTGTTTCCGTTACGAGTGGAATGATGATGAGCATGAGGCACATTAAACAGAAAAGAATTGGCCAGAAAAGACTAAAAATTGATTTAAACTTTTCTCACTTATCACATGTGACATGTGTGACATTAAGCAAAATATATGTCGGAAGGAGTCTTAATCTGTACATTAATTTCTATAAACATATGTGGTAAATCAGTGTTAAATCCGGAAAAGAGCTAATACAAAACGATTACAGGTATTCGTAATTACAGATGTTCTATCTATTGTTTGACGTGTCTTTTTGACGCTTACCTGAATTTGATTGGTCGCTTTCGATCGGGTTCTTTGATACGAAGATAGATTTGACCAGCAATTGAAAGTCCCACAGTAAGCCAATACATGAAACTGTAATAGTTTACCAAATCAAAGACATTTGGAACACAAAGATAAAGAATTGTCAGTACACCAGTTAGCATCATAGCTTTTGAAATTCAAGATATCTCTATTAAATAAGGAACGGGTTTTAAGACTTTTGTAAAGAAAAAGTTTTGAATTTTTCCTGGAGCTGGCGTTCCAGAATTTCCTCTGAAAGTAATCATATTGAACCATGATGGAAGATGTTTCTCACGTGAACCAACCATGAAAAGTCTTGAACTTGCCATCATAGATGAATTAAGACCACCCCAGCATGACATTGCAACACAAATTGGAACGATTGCAGTTCCAGCTGCACCAATCGTTTTGCTTGCAAGATCTGTTGCGACGCAAGATATGCAACATTGATCTTATCTTGGATTCAACAGATTGTCACTAACGGTGCTAAAGAGTTCTCGATGTTCCATAGACACGAAATATTGATCCGTTGGCACGAAATATTGATCAAAAACAGGAATTTTCTCGGGGGGTTATTTCAGATTAAAAAAAAACAATTTTATGTTACAAAATCTCCTGATTCTAAATATGTAATCTCCATGAGCCTAGCATGAAGGGATGGTCATGATTTTGGCAAAAAAATAACGATTTCAAGTTGAACCCATAAAGAACCATAGCTGATTTTAACAAATAACTTAACATATCTAACGGAATAAAATGTCAAAGAGGAGAACAACTCCGAATAAACAATATAGAGGGCACCATTTCAGGTATATCACATAAGGGGTGAGTTGACATGCGTATTCCTATGGTGATGATAATTTCTTCGTGCCTCACGGTCAATAGATGTCACTTTGGACCTCTTGGAGGTAAATACAGAGACATTGCGTGCTTTGAAAGTACTAAGTGAGTGATACTTTGGATGGGTCAATGGGCAGGTGTGACATTCTGGATCAGTTCTATTTATGGAACATCAAATAGAACATATCTATTCTCGATTCATAATTCTATGAGATTTCAGAATCCATAACAAAACATAAATAATAATTACGATGGGCATTGAAATGTAAATGGCCTGAGTTGAGTTTATTAAATCTTTTAACCTAATGATAATCTAATTTTTCTAGAATCTTGATATCGAACACGTACATTTACATCACACCTTGATAAAATGATTTAAACATATTCGGAATTGATTCTTGTTCATGGTAACCTTAGGCAAAATATAAACTGTTCCTTTGGCATATTTTCATATGGATCTTGAAGTTCTTCGACAAGGAAATTGAGTGTATCCCATCCAGAATAGGAGAAAAGACCTTTTTAGTGTTTCATTCCATGAATCAAAACCTTCAAATCCTAAGTAAACAAAGCGTCAAACTTTGGAATTCACAAAAAGACCATTTTAAAATTAATTTCAACACTTTTGGTGCCCATAATTATGAACTGTGGATTGATTTCATCATTAAAAACCAAATCAACAGTAATAAATTACCAATTAGGGCCAACAAGTGTGAGAATTCTCAAATCAGTTAACCCCTACTACTGGGGTCCCCTAGAGACTGTGGTAAATACCATTATAATCTCCCAATCTCAACTACCTAAGAATACCTAGGCGAAATAGGCTACGAGTTAATTTCGAATAAAACACATTCCTTGATACATGGCGATAACGATTGGACCTGGCATGAATTTTGAGTTTGTCCATGCTAATGACGTGAAGTTTTCGACAAGACCGGCGGGGGTAAATAGTGTGTAGAGACCTGCTCCGATTAATACGATCAGTGCTATCACTTTGGCATATGCTGAAAAGGTGAATCAATAGAAAGATATCGAAAGGTCGAACTACAGGGGGTTCCAATATTTGTTTAATTATGCTGACGTTTATAAAGACATAAATGTACATTATCAAGTACCCACCTTGTTGAAAATTTTTTTAGCAAAAATGAGTAGCATAATATGTATTGTCACAAACTCATAATAGTTGAAAATGACGAAATTCGTCGAAATTTTTAAAAGATTGGCGAACTCGGAGTTTTATGGCTAATTCTCTCGAAGCGTAAGATAATTTTTATCTGGCACCTTTTTGAGTACCTGAGCTGATAGAAATAACATTCAAAGGGGGCAAATGACATTATCAGAACTAGCACTAGAACCATTCGAGAATGCTCGAGAATATAGCGGCTTTTATTCAGATTTTAACTTCAACGGTTAAACAATTAATTTTCAATGATTCTCGGTAGAATAAGTGCAATGTTCAATTTTACTCGACGATTTACACAAAACTAATTTTCAGCCAAAACCGAAGGTTTCAGCCATTTTTAAGTCATTTTGACAATAGCGAGTACTACTGTTGTACTACTACCCAACAATATTGGAAACTGATATTGGTGGTGGAAAAAGTTCTACTAAAACAACCATTTAACATCAACTAGTTAAGCTTATCACAAGTGGACTCAACTGGCGCACGATTAGAGCTCTTAGCATATGACAAACCCAGATAATTTTTGATAACTAATGCAAAATGAATCATTTAAAAATAAGTGTTGCAATTAATAATGTGACCATTTTGAGTTCAACGTGTTATAGCGCTTCCAGTGAGTTTTCATTGAAAAGTAACGCCATCGGTTTTAATCAATTCTGGCGGAAACGTTCAATTTCATCGGAAAATGGTCACATTATTGGTAGCAACACACAATAGATTTTATGAAATAATTAATGGATTTAGACTGAAATTGAACAAAATGAAAATGATTAGCTGTGATTGAAAATGAAACCTTTTTGATTTGACTAAGATGGTATAAATTAACTCTCGAACGATTACCTTAGCCAGATGGAACGATTTCGCGTTAAGCCAATTTAATGAAAAAGTGAAATTTAGTCTGACATGATTTCACACTTGTCCCGGATTACTTTGCCGCTCTAAACTTCTCGAAGAAACTTCAAATAGCTAAATGTCATCCAACCAAGAAGATCATCTCCCTTCTAAGGTCATTTAGGACATTTATCATCAAGCATACGAAAATTTTGACACTCTTCGGTGGTTTGAAATGAAGCGCAATCCGTTTTATACGGTTTATATTATTTGATTAGTACGAAACGGACGCGCAAAATGGTTGCATTGGATTAGAATATTAAATAGGAATTAATCCTTTGAACTTGGGTCCGGATTTTGTTATCTTTTCAGGTGAGGAAATGTTTCACCTGGCAGCTTGGGGTCCACTTTACTTCTTCATGCGACCAAAAAAAAAACGAAATGCATTTTGAACATAATTAGGTTAAGGGTTCGAACGTCAAAAACTTATGCTACGCAACTGGAATGCTACGAAACATTATGGTTTTTGTGATCACTTTTTTGTAACGATCGAATTTACGGACTATTGCCTATGTTTGACCAGGATGGATAAATAAAGGCGTTATATAGAAGAGGGAGATTCAGAAATTCTAGAACGGGGACTCAGCTGAATCGCACCTGCATCTGCAAGAACTACCTCATAAAGCACAATTATATTTCATTATTTACTATAAAGAAACGAGAAACATTAAAACCATATCAAACTGTAAGTTTTTTCTTTTATTCGGTGATGGCCTGACCTTTTTAATACTCCAGTTATTTTCGTTTAACTTGGAACTTTTCAACAATAGCGATTTTATATGATGGGAACCCACCTAAGACTTTGACCCTTGAATTTTATTTCTATATTGTTAAAATATAGAAGAAAGGAATAAAAACTAATTGAGATTGATTTATGTATTCAATCAATCCAATGTACTAATCGCACAGAAACTCAATTCCATTCGAAAAGTGCTTATTCTTACAAAAAGTTTTATCTTTCAAAATACTGAATGTTCAAAATTTCGCGATATTCGATGGTTTGGATGGCTTGTTCACTATCATCGGAAATTATTATTACTTAGCATCGAACAGTGGATATTTGACCACCGAGTCCGCATTTAATTTATTTAGATTATGGGTCTTTGAATTCAATACAGCCGTTTTGAATCTCCAAAGTACTGATTCATCATCGAATACCACCGATAGACATATTATATGGTCCCCCAGGATGTCCTTTTCCAGGTTTTCGGGTTAGGAAATGAATAACGGAACTACTTTATTATTTATACAGGGTACTATACTGGTGTGTATTTTGAATCTATTTTTGACACTTGTAACCAAAAGTCAAAATTAAATACGTATTTATGGTATATTTCGTCATTAGCGCCTAAAATTAAATTATGACAAAATAAATAATCGATCGTAATATTTTGTGTGCCTTCAGACTGTTTAGTTCCTTTTTTAACCGCATTCAAATTGGACCAATGATTGAGGCACGTGACCTCATTCAGTTCCGAAGCCAGTTCCTTCCTTTAAAACCACACTGGTCAAATCTGCTGATCCAATTTCCACTTTTAAGCAAATGTAAACCGGTTTTGGTACAACTGACCTTGATGTAACGGATCAGTAAAATGGTGTTCTGGCCTTGAACGTAAATCACTAATCACAAAACAGAATGTATTGTTTAACCCATCTGAAATCTGAAGGCACGCCTGTATTTGATTCCTTTTATGATTCGGATTATTTCTCATGGCTACAAGCTGCATAAATAGCCACAATTCTTACAATGCATTTCACAATTTAAACTGAGCCATTAAACCAAGATGTGAAACTGAGGGCAATTCTGATATTTCCGCGAATAAAGTCACATGAGTCCCGTGATATGAGTTTTTTCAATAGGCAAATTCTATAGCTCATTACGGTTTGAAAATACAACTTCTTAAAAAATTTTCAATGAAAATATTTCATTCAAAATGAAGTTCTATGAAATATCCTGAAGTGGTTAAGTGGCTTTCGAAGTAGAATCGCAAATATCTAAATATTTTAAATATTAAACATATATTAAAATAATTTAATGTATCTATAAACACTTTAAATTTCAATTAAAGATATTTTTTAATTTGATTTAGAAAATGATTCCGGATAGATTTCCGTTATCACACCCTAAGCACTCCTAAATTCCCGGTTTTCAAGAATTTTGGGGGCCAAAATTTTTGTGCGAAATTGAGGAAGCTAGAACTAATTGAATCTGCCACCGAGAGACTATATAAAAGGAAATACTTGTCATTTCGAACGGATCTCACACCGATAAAAGCCCACTTTCACTATCTTGAATTACTATTTATCTTATCTCACACCAAGATTGATGTACGACAATGACTCAACGGGTTCGATCCTGACTAAAAGCATCACTTTATATATGTATATCTAATAATTCAGTTACATCGTTTGGCTAAAATGGCATCATTTTTGGTACATACACCGCAAAGAGAATTGTTACTTGCCGTGTTAATAATTTAAGACCAATTTTGATGTAATATTTTTAATATTGTTTCCCAAAATAAAACGCTATGATTAGCGTTTATTTCGTTTATAATCGTGTATATTCGCATACTCTCATCAATTCAATCGAATCGAGCGAATTAATTCGAACAGAACCGGTTCACAAAGAATCAAACCGGTTGTCAAGTAATACATGTCCATATGATCTGGTTCATTAGATCATAAAAAGATCAAAAGCAAGACGAGTATGCCGACGTGGTTAATAAACATTATATCTGGTTAATTTGAGCGGAAATCCATTTTTGAATATATTTTGAGAAACGATTAAACTTATCGATGGAACTATAGGTATGTTACTGTATATTTTTGAAACGAAACAAAATGCATCACATCCAAAAGAAATTTGTGATTTTTGTATTTTTTGATCTAAACGAAAAAATCTACATAGACCGAAAACAGTTTGATTGAGCTTATTGAAGAATTGAAATTCTCCTGAACGACAACGTATTGTAATGTGACATTCGTTTTTGTGATGTTCGTGGAACTTCTGGGTTCTCAATATGCTCGATCGGTATTGTAGTAGTTAAAAATCTGACTTCTGTGGCAAAGCTGCACACCAAAATAGAATTTAATGAGTCACGCTCGAAAACTCAGCTGAGAGTGAAAAAATCTGCAGGTGAAACCTGTTTCAGGATCATCGAGATAGAGTGTTAAGGGGAAAGGAAAGAACCAAGCCAAGAATTTAACTCATCCGAATAAACATTATTTTGACAACTAGTGGCCAATTATTACCTTTAATGAGAGGTAATAGGCACCATAATAGTACTTAATAGTGACATTAGGGACCTCAATAAACTGGCCATATTAAAGTAATAATATTCAACCAGATGACAGTATTTTAACCTATTCAGAAAAAGATTAAAGAAAACCAACCAAAGTCTTTTTTTGAAAACTCAGATCAAACCAAATCAAGGTCATTAGTAATTCTAAATAAAGATTACGATTAGATTTATCCACGTGATGTGCCCATTTTAATTGGTCAAAATCGCTCAACTGGCCAAATTGAAAAATCTTCAAAATGACCTTTCGGTGTTGGTGCTGTCAATTTTGTTTCATAGCGTTTAGTTTTTTTTTTGTTTTATTATTAAATCATAGTTTAACTGTCCCAAAAAGAACAAAGAAGTTTTTACGGTACTTTTAAATGAGAAACAGATTAGTACCAGAATAAAGGCCCAAGTTCAACTTCTGTCAGCTGTGAGGAGAGCTGAAGCTGAAGTGATGAGGATAAGTGAGAGGAGAGGCTTGGTGCGACCCCAACATCTCCTATCTTGACTGTACCGCCCCCGTCATAAGCAAACCCTAAAACATTTCTCACACTCACCCCCTTAAACACCAGCCTATAACGGATTTTTCTAGAAATTTTACCGGTAGTTTCACCGGAAATAGAAGAAAATAATACCAACAATAATAAGAGAAACGACTAGAGATGAATTGAACTATGAAGAAATGGGTTTTACTCATCCACAGCCTCCTTGGTAAGTTTTAAATTATATTAAGTGCGAACGCACGACAAAATGAAATCAGAAGTTGACATTTTTTGTTCTTATTCACCTCTCATTACCACATTGGGCCGTAGTATTCTACCAATTGTTTAGAACTAGTCCCAAAATAGTGTCATTTAAAATCTAGTAGTTAAATGAACATATAAATTCAACATGCTTAGTATTGACTATTTCGATTCAACTCAAAGTGATATATCAAACTAAGACAGTTCATAGCGGATTCAAGGCCTTTTTGTTTCATATGAATCTTAGTCGGTCAAAAGACCATAAGAAAGACTGAGATCCTATAAAATGGCAGATGGAGGATACAGGTGCCTGTGTTATGAATCAAAAATTTATGTGTGAAGATTTTATAACCTTCATCCAATCTTCACACGTTTGAAAATGTTTGCCCACTACTTATCTTTACCATAACACTGTCTTACAGTACGATTAAGCGATATGATACTGTTCATATTCGAAAATCTTACTTTCATACAAAAACCTTAGTCCCTTTGTTTAGTCCTTGAAGCAGGATCATCAGGAGTGGCCAAACGGTGCGATTACAAAAAATGCGCAGATCGTCATTTATCAACGAGAAAACGAAAAAGTTGCAATTCATATGAGCACTATGCATCATGCATGGGCAAATATGAAATGATTTGTCGTGGAGATATGGCATACCATTCTAATATAAAAGGTAGGAACTAAAAATCAATCTTGGTTTGTATATAACTGGTATTTTAGTTGTTAACCTAAAGCTCAACTTGATGAAATGTGACAAAAAATCACATGACAAGGAATCACGTGATCGGTCATCGAATGGCAAAAAATCTCGATCACGTGATTCAAAATCGCGACGAAAATCATCGTCACATAATCGGGATGAACTCGATTATGCCGATCCAACCAATTCGGCGGGTAGCAGTAGCTCAAGCTCGGCCGCCTTTCCTGATATTATTTCAAAAGGGATGGCAACATCACTGGATAGCAAAAAACATTCAATTCCTAGAATCCAACGACCAGTCAGAGATTATCAAGCAGATGATCCAAATAGATCAAACGTCTGTACATTTGAAAGCGATATTTCTCAGAGTGAACGTTCTTTGTGTGCAGTTATTGGCAGTGCAAATTCATTTCGAATAAAAAATTGGATGGGAATGCCACATACGAGCTGCCCTGTAACTGATGGAGCGCATCAAATATTCGCTATCCCACATGTTCTTGTGATGGGAACATTTCATAGCCAGCGACTGACCAAGGTGAGAATACTTTAACGGCTCAAGTATAGTTAGAGTGCAAATAGTGTGCACAAATCGTGCATTATGCAGAAATGCTCGTTTGAGATAATTAGAACGTTAAGAACTGACGCACTTAAAATTGAATGTATCATAGATTACCATAAATAAAATGTCTCAAATTATTTTAGAAGTCTCTTGAGTTCATCTAAAATTGGATCGGCTCTATAAATAAATTTGATAAATTTTTACACCTGATATTTTCGAAAAAATCGGCGTGAATATTTTTGGCCTGCGACGACTTGAATTTATTTATATTCTAGATTGTATCTAAGAGATCCCCTTCTTTTAATTTCATCTCGAGTCGATTTTGGTTCTACGTCATGTTATTTCCGATGACTCAAGGTGGGCCTTATGACACCGGGTCCGGCCAAAACGGACTTAGACAGAAGGTAGAAATGGACCGATGTGCACAATGGTACCATTTTAAGTTAACTAGATTAAGCTGAAAAGATTTAACCTCAGCTGGATCGGATTCTGATTCCTTAGGAGGAGGCATTTTAACTATCCTTAATTCGAAAAAATGGATTTACATATTTTTGGATCTTCGCCACGAACTTAGGCAACCAATTCTAGAGATGATTGTAATTCTTTACGAAAATAAACCACTCGGTTTTTACACTTACTTTGTCGATGTGAGCGTTGGAAATTCAAACTTGAAAAAAATTAAGCTCTAGAATCAAAATCTTGAAGATTATTCACGCATGTAAAGGCGTCAACTAGCGGCCATAATGTAAAAATGTGCTTCAATAATGTGGAAATGTTTGTAAAAAAAATATATTAATTGAGATTTTGAAAAAAAAGAATTTTGGTGACAAGCTTAGTAAAGACGATTTGCCAATGTCAAAAGTTTAAATTGGTCTTGTTTTTTCGGAAATATCTGAAAAACAGAGTTGACAGGTTTATCTCGTTCGTTTGGGTTTATCTTTTTTACAGTTCCAGAATTTCGAAAAAAAAAAATGATTTGATTGGACTAGGTATTCGGTAATATTGGTCGGATAGAGTATGACATGTCGGAATATTGGATTTGGTATTTGCGATTCCAAAACATGCTAATTAAATATATTAGTGCCGAAGTCATAATTACGATCGCAGATAACACTTTTGTTTCATCCTCTTTTTCTGCAATTTTTTCGCAATTTTAAGGGTGCCAGAAGGGTTAGAATTAAGGGTGCTACTTATATATCTAAAATTCGTTTGATCAAATATTAATCAAACGTAAATTACATCGTTTTCTAGATATAACATCTAGTTTAACACCATCATCATCATGTTCCGGAACATTTTCGATAACGGACTCTGGACCGGTTCATACTGGTTCATTCTTGTTTCAGCAGAGATCAAACGGGTCGGTGTGCGACTGTAAAACCGTGTGTGTGAATGTATATGGCTCTATCCCCATGTCGTTTTTCGGCCCGATGACGAGCCACCTGCCAGGTGCAAAATCTACCGCACCACACCACCGCACCACCACACCGCACCTAAACTAAAAAACTGCACCAACTCAGACTGAAAAAATGAAAATTCAATTACAAAACAATTGTCACTGATCTAAATATACTCCCGTGTCCCTTACACCTAACGAGAACACCCTTAACTCGGTTTTGTCCGAGATGGGCAGACCCTTCTTAAGCACTAGAACTCGAGATAGGAAAGAAACCTCGAGATAGAACGAGTGACTGAAACTGGGAACTCAGTCTTATCTAAACCTATTTTTATCTATACGCCAGAGAGTTAATTTACACCTTTTAAAAGACTTTCGCACTAATCCTAACCATACGAGAACTTGTGAGATACAAAAGTCACCAACTGGAGATAAAATTGTGCCAAATATAATTTTCTTTACTAGTTAGGAAAAGGTCGCAAAAAACCTGTGTAACAATCTGATTAAGGTAACGGTTATTATCCGTCGTGCTGGTCAATGTGCAGATTACAAAACATGGACGGGTGAAGTGGACGCAATTCATCCAGCATTTTCTGATGGGACAAGTCAGTCTGGTGTCTATAATTCTGCTACTATAACTGCCCTTGATCCTAAAGCAATTCAAATCAATCTTAAATATCTTAATATTAAGATTACTATACGTCAGGTTCGTACCATTGGTCATAAATTAAAAAAAGTAGAGTCAGTTTTTCAAAAATTAATATTTAGATAATTGGCGGAGATTGGCTTCAATTTACGGCTGTGATGCCCCCAAATCTTATTCCTATTGATTCCGAACAGCAATTGTGTTCAACGGCTTGCACCGAAAATACAATATTCAATCAAAATAATCTAATATCACATCGAAAAAGTGACACCTCCAAAAATGTCAACGGTATTAATGAAAATACTGATTGTGATACATTTTGGTGTCGAAATATTTTGTCCGCATGGGGCGAACGGGGTGCAGCGGATGCCCGGAGTTTGGATCCAGAAAATTGGAATAATTTCAACCAAAAGTCTTCAAGTCAAGTCCCAAAGTTACTAAACTCAATGTTACTGACGATATCACTCCTTTACCTCACTGTATTATAAGATGTAGCCAAAGCCTACGCAAAAAAAGTTCGCCAAAAAATCTTCTGGCTATACAGATAAACAATGAATACTGTATTATAATATATAAAACACCATTCAAGACGTTATTCTTTAAGATAAATCCTGTATTTTATACTTTGAAGCATTGAACCAAAATGTTAAAAATCGAGAAACGGAAATAGAGGTGCCAAAAAAATCCAAATATTTTAATTTAATTAAATTAGGAAATAGCATTACCATAATTACGTGAACCAAATCGAATGATCTCCGTTGGGTTCATTTATATTTATACCGTGTGTTTAGTTCCCTGTCAGTTTTTTTCTCAAGTTTCAGTTAAATCCGATGGACTTACCAAAAATATCTGTAAGTCTAGTTCCATATCTAACATTGACTGAATTGATATACATAATTGAGCATACAACTGCGAATGCAACCAATCTAACAGCAAATGGATCTGGCTCACAATGATTGAATGGCGCTAGAATATATTGTCCAAATGTGATGGCAATAGTTGCTTTTCTTGTGGTCAAAAATGGTCAAAATTTGGGCTTAAACGTCCTTCGGCAATGTTGTGGTCCAAGTTTAGTCGATTATTACTACCGGCTTAGCATAAAAAAAGTTATCTGATCAAGATTTATGCAAAAGTTACGATCTGATAAATCCGCAGTTTTAACCACTGGTTAATTTTGACCACTTTCCTTGAACTGTCGGTTCAATAATTAAAACTGATATCCATAATCGTAAAAATGCAGTCATTTCACCAAAAGCTTCCAAAATATAAGCATATGAAGCACCTTAATAAGTATTTGATATATTCAAGTCTAATTCCAAATAATACTGACCAGATTTGACTATCGTTGTACCAAGTTCAGCATAACAAATAGCTCCAACAAGCGAAAAAAGACCAGAAATGCACCAAGAGATAAGAGCCATAGCAGGAGAGCCAGAATATATTAGGACAGAAGTTGGAGTTAAAAAGATACCAGACCCAATAATGTTTCCAACAATAAGTGTAACACCATTTGAAAGTGTGATCTTCTTTTTCAAAGCACTTAAATCTCAAAATGTAAAACC